>OY829915.1:97743603-97774733 GCA_963691935.1 Nephrotoma guestfalica
GATCTGATGTGACAAATTCGATAACTTCGGCTTTATCAGTAGCACCGCATCCTCAACCAACAGCTACACATACTGAGACAGGAATCTCCACGTACTTCTCAAATAGGGCGGCTGCTTCCACAATCTTTAAAAGTACAAACCAATCAGACCACCGGAGTTTGACCAACGCTTTTCAAACTGAAGCAAAGCTAAGCGAGTTGAAAACCCAACTTCTTCTTACGAACGCACTTGCCACCGTGGAACAAACCACGCTATTGATGACCCTTATGACCAAAATAATTCTATTGTCGGATCAGATAAAGACATTGAGTCAGGGACGAAATGAACTTCAGGTGCAAGTTTTGAATGGCATTCCCAACTCAACGGCGAACCCCTCGTGTGTCCTTCCACCCTTATTCAGTAGGAGCAACTCTTCATCATCTCACGTACACTTCGAAGATCGAAGACTCCATTATTCACAACTGTACAAATCACGTACCGTCCATCAGAGAAAATGCTACATCTATTCCTTCGGGCGACTTATACGGATCTGTATCCGCTATAAAAGATCCATCGAATAATTCTATACAGTCACAAACTAGGCCGCCATATACGCCGGGGAAACCAATCGTGTTAATTCATCAAGTGCAGATAGCAACCCGATTTGTTATAATTGTGCTGACATTGGCCACCTGTTTATCGATTGTTGCCTTCCTCCCACAGGCATCTTCTGATATCGATGTGGATTAAAGAACAAAATTACTTCGAGATTACAATTACTCCTGGGAACCAGGGGCCGCCGAAACAAATATTGGCCAGAATAAATCGGGAAGACGCAGTCAGCAATACCGATCCGGACTGGAGTCAGATAAAGTCTTCGAATACTTAAGTACTTCACAATATTCTTACTCGGCGTTAAATTCGTTGCCAACCAACCACCGCCAGTTCATTTACCACACCGACAGGTCAAAATACCTTTATCGCGATTCACCAAACTCTTGTTGTTCAATCCAATTTGTTGCACCTCATGGGATAGGGAAACTGATACGTCATTAGAATCTAATTTTTGAGCCAAATTATTCAGCTCGCAATCGGTGTCGAACGTCGGTAGTAACCGAGCTCAAATAGAAGCGGCGCTGGATTCAAATACTTGTGCCTCTTTGTCCAGTCCGCCATCACGAACTAAGCCCATCAATTGATTGTATCCAACCGAGAGTAAACCAAATTCTCGAGGACCTTATAATAGCAATAGGAGAGATAGATCAAGGAGGTATTGGGAAAACCACAGAACTAGAAGGCATTCATAATCTCATCCATCATTAGTTCAGAAACATTAGATAAAAGACCCTATGCCGCTGTCACGATTAATAATGTACCTTATACGGGCCTTCTTGATAGCGATGCGAGTGTCAGCGTTTTGGGCCGACATCCTGAGAAATATTTGTCAAACCCATCTATAATATTTCATTCCTTCCCAACCCACATCAAAACAGCAAGTGGCCAATCAGAACGTGTTTTGGCTATAGACATGCGTTAGTTAAGTTTAATAATCAAACTCACACTTTAGTTCTCTATATCGTACCGTCGCTCGAACAAGAACTTTATCTAGGAATCGATTTTTGGAATCGGTTTGGTATAACTACGAAGATTCTACTCTTAGTTTTCATAAGGAAGTAACTGATCAGTCTTTCAGATGCCTTTTGGCAGATCCGGCATGACCCACAATCTCGCGATAAGACAGCGTTTACGGTACCTGAACGTCCCTTGTATATTTGAAATAAGGTAGGAAAATGGTCGATAGGTCATTTTTTCTTGGTCTATTCAATGGCGCTTCTGGATAGTATTCTATTCTGTAGTATTAGTCTAGTAGTAGTGCATTTTGTATTGGTTACTGAATGTTCAATATAACCAATGATTTTTTTTCAGTTTTTTTGTTTCTAAGAATTTATGACATACAGCTTCAGTATTTGTTTTGTCAAATTTTCTTAAATCAATTAATTTTATAGTTTTTTTTTTGTTTACGCTTTTGATTCTTCGTTTATTCTGTTTGGTTGTTTTTGTGTGTCGGAATAATTTTGGTTTTGAAATGAACTAGAAAATTCCAAATATGGGGATGATGGATTAGGGAAGTAAACTTCCGCGTTGTATATTCGCCACAACCTTTATTTAATTCCCTCAAGCAGTGTATTAAAGGATCTGGAAACTCTCTACAAACTCTACGACCAACCGCGAGCTTTAGCCACCGCGTAGACGTTGTTATCAGATTAATTATGTACATGGTGTTTATAAGACGATCACACTCCGTTACAGAGATTCCGAATATTGGTGAAATAAAGTTTTTTTTAAGAAAACAACCGTCATTTTCAATCATGTAATTTACACGTAATTTTTCTAAATGCTATATACGAGTACTTTATGAAATATGTATTTACAATAAACGAAAAAGTTCCTATGGAAGCGACCACTTCTGGTTCAGCCCTCACTGTAACCACCCAAATTATGGAAAAATCTTCGGTATGAATAAAGTTGAAGTTTTTTTTTCAAAAATCGTCATTTTCGCTTAAATTTTGGAAAGCTGATCTGAACAAATATTATTGCAAAATTTATTTAGAATCTATAAGGCCGTTTTGCTCGTAAATGCTATACTTTCCAAATTATGGCATAAAATAAAAACCACTTATTTTCGAAATGATACGTCTTTGAATTTTACATCACCAGACGTGTTTGTTTACTCTTTTATAGAATATTTTAGAACTATTCATACAGGTTGTCCCAGAATGAATGGGTAAGCTTGAAACACCGGGCTCTCAAAATAAAATACAAAAAAAATATATCCCAAGTTGTACCTAAGATATGTCATTTAAAAAAAAAACATTTTTTCACATTACTTTACGTTTCCGATCACCATGGCTACAAATAAATAAAATCCATCAGTTTTTTGGTATTATAATACTCTTAATGGACTATACTAATAAATATGCAGTAAATAGTATGAGTAAGCTGTTGCACTTTTTGTGGAAAAAAAATCTAAACTTTAATTTTCAGAATGAAATGTGGTAAATATTTTTTTTTATAAAAGTTTGAGCGCCTTTCGTGAAAAAAAAATATGAGAACCTAAGTGGCCAACCATTTTAAGAATGCGTGTTTAATGCAGATTCTAAAATGGTATAATACATACTTTTATCTAATGTAAATACGAGGTTATTGCTATTAATATGCAGAAGGTGTAAATTAGATTATATACCGAAATTTTAAAAATTGGATTATTTCTTGTCTTAAACTGTACCTGATGATGGATCCTAACGTGATATTTGCTACCTAAGCGTGCTCTGCGCTACCCATCTTTTGTTCATAAAATGTATTAAACATTAATTTAATGCGTCATTCGACTTGTTCGACATCGCATGTGTTTATTTCGATTGTCTGGCTTGTATCTGGGCGGATTGTTGTATATAAAAATGCCACGTAATCAGTATACGTCACAAGAATACGCAAACATGCATTATATTTATGGTGAATGCAGAAGCAATTCAAATGCAACTGCAGTCAATTATAGGGAAAGATACCCAGACGTGCGTCACCCGGATTATCGCGTATTCATCAGAGTCCACGGTTGTTACTCGGAAGGAAGATTACCTGGTAGCGGTGTTGGTGGTACTAGCACTGGAAGAGTCGCTAATATTAACATTAAAGAACTGCTTGAGGAAATTGAGTGAGATCCGTCTACCTCTCTACAAGAATAATAGCACGACGCACTGGAATCGCAAAATCGAACGTGCACCGTGCAAATAAATTCCATCCCTACCAAATTAGTCGCGTGCAAACTCTGAAATCGAGAGACTACTACGCAAGATCGTGTTTTTGCCGACAGATTCTTGAGAAAATAGAACAAGGTCCGCAATTCTTTAATAATATTCTATGGAGTGATGAATCAACACTGAATAGTTGTATGCTTTAACATGCACAATCTTCACAGCTGGCAACTTTTGAATCGTCATCTAATGCGAGAAAACAGATCCCAGTACAAACTCAAAATAAATTATTGGACTGGCATATTGAACGGAAAGATAAGTGGCCCATTTGAACTGTCCGGGAACTTATCTGGCCAAAGCTAATTGGACTTTCTTCACAATGATCTGCCAAATTTATTGGAAGAGGTGTCCGAGGAGGTAAGAAAATCCCATTGTCTGCAGAATGATGGGTATCTTGCGCACTATGCAGTAAACGTTCTTGCGTATTTGAATTTCACATATCCAGATAGATGGATTGGATCTAATGCGAGAAAACAGATCCCAGTACAAATTCAAAATAAATTATTGACCGGCATATTGAACGGAAAGATAATTGGCCCATTTTAACTGCCCGGAAACTTATCTGGCCAAAGCTATTAGGACTTTCTTCAAAATGATCTGCCAAACTTATTGGAAGAGATGTCCGAGGAGGTGAGAGAATCCCATTGGCTCCAGAATGATGGGTGTCCTGCGCACTATGCAGTAAACGTTCGGGCGTATTTGAATTCCACATATCCAGATAAATGCATTGGTCTGTACGGAACCACACAGAGATCTATTAAAAACCACTTTTTTTACAGATAAATCAGCAAAAATCTCGTGCTCAAAAATTTTCTGATGACGCAAAATTGTATTTATTCTTTAAAACTATAAAAATTAAAATCTGTTGCTCTTGCTTAACGTCATGTTTGTAACTGAATTTAAAACAAAATAAATTGTAAATCCGATAAAATAAAGTCGAATACTATAGATTAAAAAATAATAATTATGTAAAAAAAAGTTTTGGCTCGGACAAGCTGGGCACTGTACAAAGTTCTAAACGCCAAAGTTCCAACGATATGTGAAATATTGATTTGCAAATCATTATAGTACATACTGACAAATTGGTTACAAGCTACTAGATTCACAAAAATATTCATAAAAATATTCCACCGGCCATATTTTCGCAAAATTTTATTTGATACAAAACTAATCCGCCATTTTCCAATCAAGATTTTTTATTTCGCCGAATAAAAAACTCGAGTTCAACATAAAAAACGAAAAACCCATTGGTTCTTTTATTAAATTATTCAAACACAATTAAGGCATGTGTGTATAGCTCTCTCACCCCTATTGTAAAACTTCAACATTGAAAATGATTCGAGGGGTTGTAAAGTAAAAACTTAACTATAAAATTATTATTTTTCTACATTTTCTACATTGTTCACAAAACACCTAATACTCGTACATTTCTGTATACATGTACATAAATATACGAGTATTAAATGAATGAATTTATAAATAATCAAAAGATATTTGTTGACATTTTGAATGATTTTTCCAAATTCGTTTTACCGTTCAGTGCGTGCTTATGTAGAACACTTGGAAAATTAATTATCTATTACATAAATCAACGATTTGGGGTGAAAATAGTACGCACATAACACTAGGATAGTGTTAAATATACACGGTGTCATATTGTAAAAAATTGAAAATTTCTAATAAATTTTTATTTTAACGTAGATACATTGAATTAAAATGGGATGGATAAATAAAAATGTTAGTATTTGCCACCATATAACTACGCCATAACGGAATACGAAAGAAAAATCTAAAATACTGACATGCGTACACACATTATGCTGACACAAATTATTTAAAAATGTTTTTATGATAAACATAATACATCTGGTTTATTAGCAAAAAACCTATGTATATATAATTTCAGTTCATTGTGCGCCATCTTGTTGAAGAGTTTTTAAACTTAATGGTTCATCTAGTGCTCATTAGATGGCAGAACATATCATTCGCATAAATTTATGTGATTCATATCACAACAAATGTTGTGAATCCGTAATGCTTGCTTAGTTTTAGTAAAAATAAAATTTAAATCAAGGTGCATAAATAGTTATAAATATTATTCTATTGTAATATGTACATTAATTTTATATTCATTTATTCATATTCATTTCCGTTCAAATGTAATATGCGAAAATGAAAGTACACTGAAGCGGAAAGTTAGAAAACTATCCGTTAGGACAAACTGAAGACAGTTTATAACCAGTTCAACGATGTTTTCTAATTTTTGATATGTGTTTGCAATTTTCCTCGTATATAAATTTAATAAATCCAGCAAATTTTTTATTTGTTATCGTTAGCGAATTGTTTATGAAACGTTTTAAAGTATATTTTCATTATTTTGTTTGTGCTAAATCAAATTTGTTCACAAATAAATTCTTTAAATTAAATATTTCTAATGTATATATTTTACTATATTTAAAGCCATTATTTTTTAATTCTAATTGCAATTATGTTGTATTAAATAAATTATAACACAATGTAAACTAATTTTTCATTTTTCATATAATCGTTTCTGTCAAAATCATGTTGCCAAGGCTGGGATGTATACCATCATTATTTTAGGCTTTTGACTACGACGTGTATGTGTCATTTTTCAGGAATCAGTAATCATTCTCATTTGCGTAAACGCATTTTATATCACGATCAACCTGTTGTAATTGTGATATCTGTCTATTTTCAACATTTCGATCGTATCACGAAAAAGTTATTTATGGATAAATAAAATCAATCTAGTAATCTTAGCAATCGTAGAATAAAAGATAATGATGTTTACCCGAGAAAACTGAGATACATGTTAAGTAAATATCATATTGTATGGTTATTGTTCACGTAAAAGATTCACGTGAAATATACTTATATATATATACAATTAAAGCTTCATCCCATATAATACTATCGACAGATCTTAACAAGTCGCGTTTTTTGCGAGAAAGTTGGAATAATTTTACGAAATCCACTGAAAGAAAATGAAAATGCTGAGTGTCACGTCACGCCATTGAGTAAAAGAGTTGCTGCTTTTTCTGCCGTTTTTTCATTTACTTTTTTAACTAATGCTCGGCATAAAAATTTTGTAATATACTTTTGAGGAATCATATTCGGTAATGATGAACATACAATATCATGGAAGGTGCGAAATACTGATTATTTTTTATCAATTCCCACAGATTACGTTCAGTTGTTGTTGTAATAGGAGACTCAATTATATTTAGATTTAAGATATCTGAAGTATAAGACAGTGGTATAGGTATTAACGAGTTTTGACCATGCCCGCTTGCTCACACTGTACTTTTAACTGAACCATGCAACAAGTTAACAAGTATCATATGATTGCTAGTTTCCGTTAAACAATTGTACCACTCAATGCTATCGTCAATTAAGTCCTGTGATACAGTCACTCCTTTATTGGTTAAATATATAAAAGTGAGGTACCTTCTTTTAAATAAACATATAAACTACAATATTATGGGAATGACCATGAATTATAACTTGAATGTACCAAGCAAATTTTTGCGAACTAATATAACGGTAATTGATGTATTGACTCTAACTCTGTCAAAATCAAGGCCCTTATGTAATTGTGTATATATTTTATTGAGCTATTTAAGAATATGGAGAAGTATTCAAACCAACAATGTTTATTTATTGTAAAAACACATTACAAAAATGGTGAAAGTTTTGCGAAAACAGTTCGCCAATTACGTCAAGTTTTCGGTCGCAATAATGCGCCAAATGAATCGACAGTGAGGCGATTAATTACACAATTTGAGACCAAATTTACGCTGATGGATCAGAAGATCATTGTTCGTCGTCGTCCTTGTCGGTCACTCGAAAATATAGCCACAGTATAAGGGAATCTGTGGCCGAGAATCCAGGAACTTGGGAGTGCGGTATCGCGAAATGTTAACGGAGTGCTTGCTTGTGGCCTGAATTGAATGTAATTGATGTGGAGGACATGTTTTTCCAACAAGACGGTGCGACCTGCCACACAGCACGTGAAACAATGGTGTTACTGCAGACTAAGTTTCCAGGCGTGTCATTTCTCGATTTGGCGATCAACATTGGCCACCAAGATCATGCGATTTAACACCGATGGACTCTTTTCTTTAGGGCTATGTGAAGGAAAAGGTGTATGTGAATAAGCTTGAAACAATTGAACATCTTAAAGTGGAAATACGGCGCGTTATTGGCGAAATACAGCCACATTTATGCGAAAAACTCTCACGATTTTTGTAATGTGTTTTTACAATAATTAAACGTTGTTGGTTTGAATACTTCTCCATATTCTTAAATCGCGAGGCCTGTACGTGACAACTGTTAAAAAAAATCACCGTACAACTCGTATTAACAAAATGGCGGCAAATTTAAATCCAACGCTCTTGCTGAGACATCCTATATATGCACGTTACATTTTATCTCAAAAATTGCTTATAGGACACAATGTAAGGGTTGTCAATTATATTAGTTGAGTAATTTTTGTAAATTTTCTAAATTCGAAAGTGGTTGTCTTTAATACTGCAGTACCTTTTCTGGAATTGTTTGGAATATGACCATCACAATACAAAGATTTACAAGCAAAATTTAACTCTCCATATGAATGTATATTTTATTTTGTTTAATAATTATTTCATAAAATACACGACTTTCAGTTAGATTAGGAATTTCAGCGGAAACAGATTTTTACGTCATCAGCTGGTCTAAATTTATCTTCACCCATAAGCGTAAATAAACAATGCGCTTGTAGTAATCCACTTTTGTGATGGTCAATTGTATAAACGTACGAAACACCAGTTCGATGTATCTAACTTTTAATAATGACATTAAATAAACCGTTAAACTTTAAATTTAAGATTCGATTGTTAATAAAAAATTGTTTTTATTTAATTTGTGCTTTCCGTACATCGTAACGTACCCACCCGTGAATGTAATAAACAAGATTAATTTTTGTTTATAAAATTGTTGCTATTATTGTATGTTTTATTTAAAAAAAAATTTACTTCAACAAGTTTTAATTTAATTATTTATTAAATTATAATGTCACCACGTTTTGACCCTAAGGTCGGTATTATTGTATTAAAAAGTAACACAAACAAATATAACTGTGTAAAAAAGTATGAACTAATATTTTGAAATTAAAAAACTAAGAAATTTAAAAAATTAAGAAATATATAAAAAAACATAATATATTTGTTTAATAGAGCGAATTGTAAATATGTCAATGTGAACAATGTAGTATATGAGAACAGAATAAAGGGGATGAATTTATGAGATACTAAATGTAAGTAATGATTTGAATACATTAAGTGAGGCTGAAAGTCAAGTAATGTTTAAAACGGAAAGAATGGATAATAAGTATGAATGGAGCGAGTTCCTAAGGGTGTTAGAGCACTCAAAATCTACCACTCCAGGGACCAGACGTGTAAGTTATAGAATGATCCATTGGCTGAGTGACTCAGCAAAAAATAGCTTACTTGAGGTACTCAACAAAGTGTGGATGGGTTCCAAAATACCGAATAAACGGAAGGAGAGCAGGGTGGTTCCCATTCCTAAACGACTTAGGTATACGAATGTGGCAATAAACTATCGGGGTATAGGTATGTTGAATGTTTTTATAAAAAATTTGAATGGAATGATGAAAGAGCGAATAGAATATTTTATTAATGAAATAATTTGTTGCAAGCGACAACATTCCGATTTCGAAAAAACCATTCTGCAATCGAGTGCGTGGAAAAGTTTGTGTGGGAAGTAAAAACGGATAATATGAAAGCGGTTGCCGTATTCTTGGGCATTGAAAGAGCTTATGATTACGTGGTTCCATGGAAACTACAACAAATTTTCTCAAATCTTGGATTTTCGCGGAAAGTGTGTATGTGGATAAAAGATTTTATGACTGAGGGAAAAATTGTTTTGAATGGAAGTGGGTATAGGTTGGAGGGAGTTACGAATATGGGACTTTCATAACAAAGTAAAATATCTCCACCTCTGTTCACTCTTTTGCTCTTTACTTTGGTTATGAATTTTTAAAGTGATGAGTTATTAAAGTATTTTTTTTTTGAGGATGGAGTGAGTATGAGTAGGCTCGATGGTAGGTATTATTAGTTTTTTTTGACGGCATATCCTTTCTTATTCGTCCCGCGGTCCAGCAAGGTCCAAACAAGCATCGGAAACACCCACGAAGGCGTATCTGACCGCTCCGATGCCTCTGTGCGGATATTAGTGATAGTAAATTCGAATAACGGGAGATATTTCTACGGAACAACTTATTTGCCACCCTCACATCTCTCGTTAATCGTTTTATTATATATATATATATATATATATATATATATATATATATATATATATATATATATATATATATATATATATATATATATATATATATATATATATATATATACAGTCAGTGGATTTGAAATTCGGACAAAGAGCTTGTTGGATTTTATTGTGAAAAAACATACACATAAATAAATTTTTATTTCAATTTGTATTCATAGTATAATTCATTTATACAACAGGTACACAATTCATTAATTAATTAAATAAAATAATCCTTAAAATTTTATAAATTCAGTAATTAATTATTACAGTTTCAAATTTACGCCGATTAAATATTCGGAAAATGTCAGGTACAAATTTAACGTTTGTCCGTACTTCACATTTAATATTTAGTTGGATAACCTTTTTGCTTCAGTACAGCTGGTAGTCTTCTCGGCATCGAGTTTACTAAGTTTTGGGTAAAACTCGGTTCAATTTTCTGCCATTTTTCTTGTATAATCAACTTGAGCTGGTTTTTGCTTCGAAGGTTTTGTTTACTCACTCTTCTGTCGAGCTCCTCCCACAAATTTTCGATCGGATTAATATCCGGTGATTGGGGTGGTGTCTCTAAAACTTTGGGGCAGTTGTATAATTAATAGGACTTTACTAAGTGGGCTTTATATTCCTAATATTCCCAATTTTTCAGTACTCTGCTTCAGATTATTACGTAAAATTCCTAAGTAGATATTTTTATTCATGATTCCTTTAATAAATTCCAGATTTCCCACTCCACTTGAAGCCATACAACCCCAAACTAAAACGGAACCGCCCCCAAATTTTACTGTTGGTTTAATATTTTTTATGTTTAATACTTCATTGGATCTCCTCCACATTTTCCCCTTTCCATCACAACCAAAAACATTGTATTTACTTTCATCAGTAAATAATACTATATTCCAAAATGTTTCAGTCTTATTCAAATAAAACTTGCAGAAATCCATACGTTTTTTTCTGATAACATCGTTAATGTATGGTTTCTTTCTTGGTGTTCGACCATGGTATCCGTTATTTCTAATTACATTTCTAACAGTATCTACTGGTACAGATTTTTTATATAATTCGTTTAGCTTAGTGGTCAATTTAGGTGTACTAATTTTCGGATTTTCCCGTACTTGACTTATTATCCATCGTTCTTCATTACGATTTAACAGCTTAGGCCGATTTTCCTGAGGTATTGATGCGATTATATCCTCTGTTTTATATCTTTTTACAATGTCATACACCGTACTTTTACTTAAATTTAGAATATTTCCGCTGGTTGGGTACGTAAAAGCAAATGTGTCGTTTAATCAAAAGTGCTCTCTGATGAAAATATTTGTAGTTCCCTCACTTCAGCAATCCTTATATTTAGGGTGCGATTTCTGGGAGTTATTCGGTATTACACCCAGAGTCGTTGCGGAGTTAGCTCTTGATCTGGTCTATCCAAATTCTGACTCTTCTCCATCAAACCAACACGATCTAACCGGCAATCAACGGAAACAACTCCAGAGCATTATCGAACGGTTGCCAAGCTTCGGAAAAATGGGACTAGGCCGAACCCATTTGCTTAGTCACCACATTGACGTTGGGGATGCTCTTCCGGTCAAACAAAGGTTCTACGCTGTATCACCTGCGATACAAAAGTTAATATATGAAGAGCTTGATCGGAGCTCTCCAATGGCTATAGTTAAAAAGGCAAACGGAAACGTTCGATTATGCCTGGATGCCAGAAGGTTAAATGCACTTACCAAAAAGGATGCGTATCCGTTGCCCTTGATAGACGGACTGTTGAGTAGACTGGACCAAACTAAATATATTTCGAGCCTGGATCTTAAGGATGCCTTCTGGCAAATTCCTTTAGATCCCAGCTCGCGAGAGAAAACGGCATTTACCATCCCGGGACGTCCACTATACCAATTTAAAGTGATGCCGTTTGGGCTCTGCAATGCGCCCCAAACCCTGTCGAGGTTGATGCACCGGGTTATTCCTCACCAACTTCATGATCGGGTATTCGTTTATCTCGATGATCTCTTGATAACCACCGCCACATTACACGAGCACTTCGAGATTATTTCGGAAGTTGCTGAACGACTCACGAACGCGGGTCTTACGATCAATGTGGAAAAATGTAAATTTTTACTGAGAGAAATGGAGTACCTTGGTCATGTTGTTGGAGAGGGAGGTCTGCGTCCCAACTTCGAGAAGGTGAGGGCGATTGCAGAGTTTCCCATACCAAAAACTATTCGTCAGATCCGAAGATATTTGGGGGTCACGGGGTGGTATCGCCGTTTTATCCAAAATTATGCTGGGCTGTCCGCTCCCTTGACTGATCTTTTGAAGAAGGGCAGAAAATTTCAATGGGATGATGAATCACAACGTTCGTTCGAGGGTTTGAAATCAGCGTTAGTTTCCATCCCTGTTTTAGCGACGCCTGATTTCAAACAACGATTCTTCATCCAGTGTGACGCCAGCTCGACCGGTGTTGGAGCGGTCCTGTTTCAAAAGGATCAAAATGGGGACGACAAACCGCTGGTCTACATGTCGCATAAGCTTTCCGGCGCTCAGCGTAATTACAGCGTGACGGAGCTTGAATGTTTAGCTGTTCTAATGGCGATCGAAAAATTCCGAGCGTACGTCGAGGGGCTTCCTTTCACCGTAATTACAAACCACTGCAGTCTAACATGGTTGATGTCGACAAAAGATTTTTCTGGACGATTGGCTCGTTGGAGCTTGAAGCTCCAGGGGTACCATTTCGAGATAGAGTATCGTAAGGGTTCTCAAAATTGTGTTCCCGATGCGTTGTCTCGATTATACATGGATGCCTTTTCTCTTTCTGATCAACCTCTTAACATAGACTACGATTCGCCTATGTTTCAATCGGAAAAGTACATCCAGCGTATCCTAGGTTTGGAGAAAGATGGCCATAAAAGTAATGTTAAAACTATTGATGGTAAAGTTTACATTAACCTTAGGCCGCCAACAGAAATTACCACTGGAGACGACGCCCCTTGCTGGAAATTAATTGTTCCTGAGGAACTCCGGCAACAATTGATCGGATCAGCGCATTCACCTCCCACAGCTGCTCACTTAGGGATTCATAAAACTATAGACATCATTAAACGATATTTCTACTGGCCTGGTTTAACTGTCGATGTTAGAGCTTTCATCAACAACTGCGAACTGTGCAAAGAAAACAAACCGTTGAATTATTGTACTCGACCTACACTCGGAACCCTTCCTGCTACCTCGCGACCCTGGCAAAGAATTTACCTGGACTTCTTGGGACCCTATCCCAGAACACGTAATGGTAACACATCAATTCTTATTGGTAGACCATTTATCAAAATTTGTATTGACCCAGGCCGTACGTCAAGCTACTGCAACTGAGGTGGTAAGGTTCCTTGAGTCACAGATATTTTTACTGTTTGGAGTATCCGAGGTGATAGTGACTGACAATGGGAAACAATTCGATTCGGTCCTCATGAATGAATTGTGTGGGAAGTATGGAGTTCGCCATATTTTTACGGCGAAATACGCTCCGCAGGCTAATGCATCAGAGCGCGTCAACCGTACGTTAATTTCTGCTCTTCGATCATATATACAAACTGATCAAAAAGTTTGGGATATTAATCTCGCTGCGGTTACGAATGCGCTCCGAAATTCTATTCACGAATCCACTGGTGTGTCCCCTCACTTTGTGGCTTTCGGTCAACACGCCATTCTCCATGGATCTTTGTACAAAATTCTCAAAGTCAGCCAACATTCGCTGGAAACCAACTTCACTTGCACGAAAAACCCGAAATGTTACATAGATTATACTCCAAAGTTGCTCAACATTTGGCTTGCGCCAATTAAAAGTTTCGAACGTTGTATAATGTGCGAAGCAAGATCCCAAATATTCGTATTGGACAAACTGTTTTCGTGAGAAATTTCATCCAGAGCAAGGCGGCTGAGAACTTTGCTACTAAACTGGCCCCTAAATTTATTAAAGGTATTGTAGTAAACCTTATTGGTAACGTTTCGGTAGAAGTAGATGACCTAAACGGTAAATCCATGGGAGTCTATCATCTTAAAGATATAAAAATTTAAATACGGTATAATTTTATCTCTAATTAATTAATTTTGGAATTTAAGTCGAATCCAAAATAAACATATTCCTTAACGATATATGTGCTATATATGGATGGTTCGAAAGTAAGGAAAAATTTAAATTGATCGAATATTAATGGTATGACCCGGCAACATATCGCTACAAGGATGTGCACCTCTGGTTTAGTACATTTTTTTTATGGTGAATTGACTTGACAGAGAAAAAAATGAAAAAAAAAAGAAGAAGCGATAAAACGGAAAAAATGGGGGGTTCGATCCGAGATTTAGTTGAATACGGTTGTGAGTTCGCATGATAAACGGATCATTAGAAAAAAATTAGAAAGTTTAGTCAGAATTCCTGACACAAAACTAACTTGTAAATTTTGATTATATGTATAGTATAATGTTACATGTAGTAATAGTATTTAAAATTAACTAAATAATATAAGTTAAGTTAAAACTGATAATAAGTCAAGTGAGTGATTAAGATAAAAATATTAATAAAATCGTTGTGCCATGAAACTTTGTGCCCGCAGATATACGGGACCTCAAAATACAAAACTCAAAGTAACGGTGTGATGTGTTTAAGTGATTACAAAAGGTCAAATTCGGTGTGGCCAGAAATCATAAAAGTCGCTTAAAAGTTGTCTCGTGCGATTACTAAACATTTTATAAATAAATAAACCAAATAGAAATTTTCTTATAGTATAACAATGCAATAATATAAAATGATCTTACAAACTAAACTAATGAAAACTAAAAAAATATAAATTAATATACATTGTGAAATAAGTGTGGTCGTGTATATGAGACCAGGACTGTAAAAAATTTAAGTGGTTGTGAGGCTAGTTATAAGAACAAACCATTAATATAAAACATAAATCTAATAACATCAACTTTTAATACTAAATATAATATGTACATTAAAACACATTCTCGGACAACACTACGATAATTAGTGCCTACATAAAAAAATCGT
Organism: Nephrotoma guestfalica; assembly: GCA_963691935.1. Lineage (NCBI taxonomy): Eukaryota > Metazoa > Arthropoda > Insecta > Diptera > Tipulidae > Nephrotoma > Nephrotoma guestfalica. Next base: position 97,758,796 of record OY829915.1, read on the forward strand.
GTAATAGCAACAACAACCTGATAAAAACATTTAAAATTGAAACACACCGTATAATACGCGTAAACATAAATTACAGTACGGATTAAAAATACTACATCGTCCGTTGTTTGATCTGTATAAGTTGGACAATTGTGTTCAGTACTGTATACATGTATGTACAAATCCTGTGCCGGCGTGAATGGATATTACCTTCAACGATAATCGGGCGGAATAACAACTTTCAACACGTCATCAATATCACCATTAAAATGCATTTGTCAAACAAAAGAAAAATTAATACACCAACAATTAATTAAGTAAGCCATTTTGTAAACCAAATTAATTATAATTTTTATTTTTATTAACTTTTGGTGATGGGTAATTAAGTCCTATAGTTAAGTTTTCTTGTAATAATTAATCATGGTTTTTTAAATACGAGTGCACTCTACATTTGTTCATAATTTTTCTTTACATATAGTTTTTTGTTGAATTGATTAAATTTTTTTTTATTAAATTTGTTTTCATTTATTAGTATAGTAAATGATTTCGTTTATGATTTTAATTGAAATACAGAACTTGTTCTCGAATCTGAATCTCAATAATTCGTCTTCTTTTTTTTAATTTTTTTAATTTATTAATTAACAAGGACAAATTTTTTCAGAATGAGATAAATTTCGTCGGGTCGAGGGTGGTCATGGTGATCCAGTGTCTATGAATGAAGAAGTTGTTTTAGTTGGATTATCCCATCTGTTTTCTAAATTTTAATTTTTTTCCTGTCCTATTTCCTTCTGACGGCAATCCCAGATTTGACGAATGCTTCAAAATTAACCCATCCCGTCCACTGAGCCATAGCTGTGTGCTAAAACAGTCCGTCTTGAAGCCTCTTCTCAAATATAAAATTTCTGTTAACGATCTTGGGAAATATGAACGTGAGATCAAGAATTTATTTTCTTGTGACCCCCTCGCCCATCCAACAGGTCGTTACAATGGTGTTATCAGCCGGGTGTAGATATTACCCTGGTGCAGGTCAACCATTACATCAATCATCGCTTCCTCTATCTCTTAGAAGATGGTGATCTGGGTAGACACTTGCAGTACCATGTCTACGACCTCAGCTCGGCTACTCAATCAGATAATCTCCCCGTGCAACTGGTGGTACTGTGTTCTCATTTGTTCTTGCTGCTTCTGTACCAGGTTTGCAGTCATGTTCACTATGTGTGTCTGCTGCCTTGTGAGACCATTCATATGTAACAACCCTTGATGCAGATCTTTGATTGCTATTTCGTACTGTACTGCCGCGCGTTGGTCTAACACCTCAAACACAACACTAGCGCCTTCAACGACCTCCGCATCTCTTCCTCTTTGTTTTTGTCTAGTAAAACATATTTGAGTATAAGGAAAAACACAACTGTATTACCTATTATTATTAATATCTTAATCTATTTTGCTAACCCTAACAACCTAGATAATACTTAATCCATCGTTACTTAATTCTATGCCCTATTTATACGCAATATCTAATACGTAAAGTAATATATTACTGGTGCCTTCCCGCACGCCACACCAGTCTTCACCTTACAATTACACTGACTATATGCCGTGCTCACGGGCTCGTAGTCTGTCTAATGGTGAGATGGTATCTCTTACAGGCGCTTATCGATGTGATTGGCAACCCTCTTCGTCCTCCGATTGCCTATGTTGAACTCCATTCTGAGACAGAGTTCTACACTACAACTAATTTAATTCACGAAGACAAAACCCTGACAAAAAATAATAAAAGAAATTAAAAATATAAACAACCACAGTCAATTCCACCCTTGCTACGAGGTGACGGTCCAAATATCCACTACTTGGGTCAAACAAGGATAAGAAAAAGGGAAATGAAACAAATTTGGATGAAATACAAAATGTCGACCCAACCAGCAATGGCATTCATAACTTCGATTTTATCGCAAGTGAGACACATTGCCTTGGTGAAGCCATTTGGTATTTCATTAATTTACCTAATTGACTGAAACAATCCTCTTGCCCTCTTATCTCACAGTCATCATTCTAAATCCCCTTGGATGAGTATGACTGTGTGAGTGGCAGGCCGAATCGTTCACTCAAATAGGAACAACAACACGCCGGTTGCTGTTGTGAATTTCCATAACTTTGCGATACTAACTCGACTGGTTTATGGCCAACTTGTATCCGATGCACATCCGCTTGCAGACTCCTAAGTATGACCAACCAATCACGTTGTACCCTGGATGCAACCATTACCTAACAATGAGAGGACTGGCGACCTCATCCCGAGGGATGATATTTAAAATTTTAACAATAGAAGTGAAGAACACTCGACTCTTAAATATAAAGTTATAGATTGGAAATTCCATTTTTATCTAATTTAAAATATGACAAAACTTAACCTGTGGTAAATTCTAGCCACAAGCCAAATTGTTGCCACTAAACGGGGGATGGTTATGGGTTCAATTTTACAATTCCAGCTGGGATGCGGAATGATGTGTCAATTTACCTGAGAATGGGCCGGCCTTTATACCACCCAAGATCGTCGCTTGGCAGGAAAGAGATATGCTCATTACTTCAGGGATCGCATCACTCACCCTTGCCAGTGTAAAATTTCAAAATTGTACGTTGTACAAGGTACACGAAAACCGCACAACATTTTTGTTGGTGCAAATGAACTGTTGTAAAAAGAATGGATCGCCGAGTTCCATGTACCACCACAAATACCAATTCACCCCCGGAGTGCGGGTTGGACTTGCCACAGGCGAACTGAATATTCGGAGATCCGGTACAGGAAAACGACAATTTAAGAAACTCATTTGTGTGTGTACGACCCACCCAGAATTAGGTCAGGCACACCGAAAAGGCATGACCTCAGCCATACTCACACAAACAAATTTCTTATTCTATTCACTAGAGATTCATTACACTGTTTAACACTTAAATCACTTTTTTGACTAAAAAAAAAATTTAATTTGGCCGAATTTCACTTGAAAAAGTGGTGCCTACATATAAATAAAATGGACCTGATGTTATTAGGCCCTTGTTTGGGCGCCATTTGAAACGGGTTAAACTTTAGCTACTGCTAAAGTCAACCCGGTTTCACAGAAATTTGCCGCTACGCCTTATTCATCCCCAGCGGCATTAACCCGAAGTAGTGGTTAACATGACCTGTCCATTACGCGGGCAGCATCAAACGTGGTTGTATTAGTAAAATGTTTATCTAAACATTTTACCCTACTCTATCTAACCTTAATAAAACTATCTGGCCCATAGGCCCTAATTGAAAAAAAAAGTTAGTAAGTTGGATAGTGGTATGCTATCTAGGTCCGTGTAAAGAAAATAGCCGCTTAGCGTCAACAATTTCTTTTTCACAGGCTGTCGGTAGCAACCCACTATCGTTCTTTAGTTTAATCTATCGGCTAGTAACACTAAAACAAATACTTACCAACCACACTGGTAAATCCGTATACCAAAAAAAAAAAACACAAAATCCACAATTAAAAAAACAAGAAAAAAACACAAAATCACTTCATTAACTTAAGAACTCTATTTTATTTCCCAAATTTATTTCTAACACACACACACAAAAAACAATTCTTCTTAATCACACAAAAATTATCGACCACACGTTGGTCTATCTAAAAACTGACTGTCCCCAAAAAGCAAGAAAAATATTGTACCTATTTTGAGTTTCATAGGAAATTTTTTGCGATCTCATCACAAAAATTCCTATGAAAATTGTACAGCAACGTGACATCGATTTTGCTGATTCGAACCACGCGCAAATATTTTTTTCTTCAATTCATCCGTTGAGGAAGTTCGAACAACAACAACCACAATGCTTTTCAATATTTGCATCGGTCATTGTCATTCACCTAATAAGTAGATCAAGTACATTTATTATGTACATAGGCAACGTAATCAAATTACGTTGATGTACATATCTGCGTTTACTTAACTGTGGCACATATGAAAAATTCTAAAGTGAATGAATCATATGATACCACTATAAATAAAGGCAAAGAAGAAATGTAGAAGGCCGGCATGACGTTTGCTTGAATGGAATGTAGTCGAAGATACTATCTTCGAGGTCATGCCGATGAGGAAATAGATTTTGTTGGGATGGGTTGATAACGGAATTAGGTTTAATTCCGTTACAAATCAGAAATTTTATTACAGTAATCGACTTTTTCGAGCACAATAATTGTATTGCCTTTATCCGCTTTACATGCTATCAAGTCATGGTCACGTAACTTTTTCTTTATCACACTAATAACTTTGAGTAGATACTCCTGATGATGGCCTAACAAGTCGAAATCGATCGAGTAATTTTTTTAAACATTTTGAACAAATTTTTTAAAAAAGTTTTTTGCGAAATAATAAACAAGTGCTATAATGTGTTTATTAAGTGCAAATCTACATTGGAACAAAACATGCTTTGTTTGGTAGGCTAAACCCATCGGAGTGATTCCTTTATGGTTCTATTGTTTTGCAATCTCCATGATGTCTTGTTAATGTGAGAATAAAAGGTGATTCACTCGAAAATTATAAGGAACCAATGAGAAGTTTGTTCAAAAATATGTACTGGGCCAATCTACATTGGAACGAAACGTGCTTCGTTTGATAGGTTAAACCCAAAGGTGTGATTCCTATATGGTTTTATTGTGGTGCAATCTCCGTGATGTCTTGTTATTGTGAGAATAAATGAAATTCACTCAAAACTCATAAGAAGCCAATGAGAAGTTTGCTCAAAAAACCGTACTGGGCAAATCTACTTTGGAACGAAACATGCTTCGTTTGATTGGGCAAACTCGTAGGAGCGATTCCTATATGGTTTTATTGTGCAATCTCCGTGATGTCTTGTTATTGTGAGAATAAATGAAATTCACTCAAATATCATAAGGAACCAATGAGAAGTTTGCTCATAAACCGTACTGAGCTAATCCATATTGGAATGGAGCATGCTTGGTTTGATAGGGCAAACTCGCAGGAATGATTTCTATATAGTTTCATTGTGGTGCAATCTCCATGATGTCTTTTTATTGTGAGAATAAATGAGATTGACTCAAAAATAATAAGGACCCAATGAGAAGTTTGCTCAAAAAATATACTGAGCAAATCTACATTGGAACAATACATGCTTTGTTGGGTAGGTTAAGCCCGTAGGAGTGTTTCTTATATGGTTTCATTGTGGTGCAATCTCCGGATGTCTTGTTATTGTGAGAATAAATGAGATTCAGTCAAAAATCATAAGGAACCAACGAGAAAATTGCTCAAAAAACATACTGAGCAAATACATATTGGAACGAAACATATTACGTTTGATAGGTTAAACCCATAAGAATGATTCCTATATGGTTTGATTGTGGTGCAATCTCCGTGATGTCTTGTTATTGTAAGAATAAATGGGATTCACTCAAAAATCATAAGGAGACAATAAGAAGTTTGCTCAAACAAACGTACTGAGCCAATCTGCATTTGAACGAAACAATCTTCGTTTGATAGGCTAAGCCCGTAGGAGTGAATGCTATACGGTTTCATTGTGGTACAATCTCCGTAATATCTTGTTATTGTGAGAATAAATGAGATTCACTCAAAAATCATAAGGAGCCAATGAGAAGTTTGCTCAAAAACGTAATGAGCCAATCTACATTGAAACGAAACATGCTTTGTTTGATAAGTTAAGCCCGTACAAGTGATTCCAATATGCACTTAATAAACACATTATAACACTTGTTTATTATTTCGCAAAACACTTTTTTTTTTAATTTGTTCAAAATGTTTAAAAAATTACTGGATCGAATTTGACTTGTTAGGTCATCATCAGGTGTAGATACTCGTGATGATGAGCTAACAAGTTGAAATCGATCGAGTAATTTTTTAAACATTTTGAACAAATTTAAAAACAGAAAGAAAATTATTTGCGAAATAATAAACAAGTGTTATAATGTGTTTATTAAGTGTTAAGGTGTTTCGCCAAGTACCTACGGTGCATAGTGTTAAAAGGATTCCTATATGGTTTCATTGTGGTGCAATCTCCGTGATGTCTTGTTATTGTGAGAATAAATGAGATTCACTTAAAAATAAAATATCTGATGGCTGTTCTACTTAAAAAAGTGTAAGTGGATTGTGATATGATTACTCGCCATTTGATAGGCTCTAAAAAACAACTTATATATAATTGAATTTTGGTGTAGTCTCCGTGATGTCTTGTCATTTACCAGAACTGGATGCACTGAAGATCAAAAGGGGCCGAAAATAATTTTACTTAAAAAATCATTTCTGAGCAATGTGGTAGTTTTCTTCAAAACAAATCTGTATACATTCGCGTCTTAGTATTAAAATAATTAATTTATTAAATGTTATTATATTTTAAAATTTCATGAACTTTAATTTTTCACTCAAAATTCCTATAAGAAATATTTTAAATGTGTGATTTCCAATACATGCTTGTTTTTGTTAATTGGTAAAAACTTCACATTCATATACCAACACATTTTAAGATATGAAGCTGTAGCAAAACGGGGTTTCTATAATACGCATATATCAATTTTTTCGGTATTTTGTAAATTTTATGTAGTTCTGAAATATCCTGCATTAGCCCAATTGCGTTCCAGGTTACTATTTTTAATGTTTTATTTGTGGTTGTTTCAATTTAATAGAGAACGGATACCGTTTCGTTCAGACAGTCTTGGTTATCAAACCTGCTGCTTAGAGCTTCAAGACATTTCTTTTGAGTAGCTAGGTAGCGGAATGTTAATGCCGATGTTAAGCCGAATCTAATATTTTGAGTAATAAATTTATAAGAAACAAGTTTTACTCGTTTTACAATTATCGTTGATGTGAAATAGCCATAATTTAGATTTGCAACAAGAACTGAAAATCAGGACAAACAAAAATATAATGTAATTCATAGTTTTCGTTTGATTACGCATTACGTTTTCATTTGTTTGACATTGCTCACGTTTAGTTCTAATTTTCCTTCTATTCCACTCGTACCTAATAATATCCTTATGAATAATTTCAAACACCAATCACCAATATATTTTTTATATGCTGATTTTGCTTTATTAATTTCGATTAATTAATCTGTTTTAATTTTATTTTATTACTTTTTTAAAGTTTTTTTTGTTCAAATTTTAATATTTAATTATATTTGCTGCTGCTTTTATCAGATTTATTTTTCTGTGTAGTTTTTAATGAATAAAATATTTACAATAATAATAATATATTATTAATTAATAAAAAAACTCAAACATAATAATAATAGTTATTAAAATTTATAAATAAAAAATAATTACTATATACTATTATTTATTTGTTTTTATATAATAGAAAATATTTTTTATGCATTTTTAAATCTATAATATAATTTTTTTAATAATATTTAAAGAAATATAAAAAACGTTTATTTTACTATACATTGAAAAGGTACATTGTAATTTTAATTAATAATATTTATGTTGGTGGTAGATTTAATTCGATTAAGATCATGTAACACAGGATAAAAAAACGCAAAATCGAAATTTCAGGATTTTAATTTTAAATATTTAATTTGGATACATTATGTAGTAATTATTGAATATAAGTTATTATTTTTCAGTCATATTATTTAGCTATTAATTTATATAAATTTAATGTAAGCAATAACACAAATATACATAATTTTTTATTGTTACCATTATAATTATTAATATGATTTTTATTAGCACATGAATGAATGATTGGAGAAATTAATAATTTTTATTTTATTTAATATTGCTTATTTTTTAAATTTATAATAAAAAATTAATAAAATAAAAAAACAAATAATAATCAAAAATAATCATGTTAATTAATTAAAATACAAGGCACCTATATATCATTGAGTTCATCCATTCAAGTTAAGTATATTTTACGAGTTTGAGACACGGAACGAATAAATAATAAAAAATTTCTTTGTTTTTCAAAAATGGAAATTTATTTTGAAACTAAAATAAAAAAATTCATGTTTCAATATTTCATATAATAGATCGAAAAATATATTAACTTAAAAATACAGCCAAAATATAACATTAATAATAATTAAATAAAAAATATGTAATTTATATGTAAATATATTTTAAAGCTTATTTTAAAATTAATTATAATTATTAAACATCAAATAGATAAAAATATTTTCAGTACTTTATGTTAATATATAATTTATATATATATATATATATATATATATATATATATATATATATATATATATATATATATATATATATATTTATATATATATATATATTTATATATATATATATATATATATATATATATTTATATATATATATATATATATATATATATATATATATATATATATATATATGTATATATATATATATATATATATATATATATATATATATATATATATATATATATATATATATATATATATATATATATATAATTTAGCAAATTTATTTATTTATTTGTTATATATTTGTTCAGCCTCTGTACTAATTTTTAATTTATAATTATTTAATTGTATCATTTATTAATGAATAATTATTGAAGAAATTATTTTATCTTACAAGTTAGTTTATATATCGGTGGGATTTTTAGTTTAAATTTTTCAAAATAATAATAAACAAATTTAATAAAAATTTGTGCAAAAATAAAATTAATTAATCAATTTTTAATAATATAAAATCCAACCGATTCTTATTTATTATAATAACTATTATTAATTAATACTAAATTTATTTTATACAAATATTATTTTTGTAATAAGCACCGATCTTTCAGCTAGGAAAAGAAATTATAATTTTTTTTTTGTATTTGTTTAAAATTATTATATAAATTTTAATTTACGTAAAAAATAATTGTTTATTTACAAATTAAATTAATATATTTAATAAATACATTATTATATAGGTACATATATTATTATTAAAAAATAAACAATATTTTCATTTAGTTATTTATTTGGTATACAAATATAAATTATATTATATAATATATTATTAATTAATTTAAATTTTTCATTTTATTAAATTTTTTAGTTTTTTATGTAAGTGTTCAGTCAATTTATTGGTGTTTATAATTAAATTAAAAATTATATTAAATTTATTTAAATTTTTTACAGTCTCATTAAAAAAAACTAAAATTAAATAAATAAATTAAAAATATTTATTGTATGTTTATGTGCATTCAATAATCAGAGGCTGATTTGATTCGATAACAGTTGGCCGATTTTCACCATTTTGTTGATGTTGATAGTGATGTTGTGGATGGTGCAGTTGTTGTTGGTGTGGTTGATGGTGTTGTTGTTGATGCTGTTGATTATGCTGTGAATTAGTTGATGTGATTGTTGTATTTGTTGTGAGTTTTTCAATTTTTGGTGATAACTGTGATGTTTGACTATGGTGATGTTGTTGTTGTGCATGATGGTGTAATGATGGTAAATGTGTTGTTTGTTGCTGTGTGTGTTGAAGTATTAAGGCATGCGGGGAACTTCCGATGTGTCTCAAATGTGGATGAGTTTGCATTTGTATATGTTTTATTTCATAATCATCCTTGGATTCAAAATCGCTATGATCCTTGTCATTTGGTCCTGTAGCAAAATCAAATAAAATAAAATTATTTAATAAAACATTTTTTAATAAAGTAAAATAAAATTACCTAAACATTCGGAAGTAGCCGCCGCTTGTAACGCCAATTCCTCCTCAATATTATTCGGCTTACAGCTCGTAGTCTTCCAATGCGTTCTCAAACCAGATGCACTTATATATTTTTTATCACAACCTTGGCACACATATGGTCGATCGTTTGTATGCAATCGCTTGTGCAACTTTAAATGCACGAATTGTGTGAATTTCTGGGGACACAAGTCACACGCGTATGGTTTTTGGCCACTGTGCAATCGTAAATGTGTTTTTAAGTTTGAAGTCGATGAAAACCGTTTTTTACAAATGTCACACTGGTGTGGTTTCTCTCCCGTATGTACCAAATGGTGTTTTTGTAAATGTGCTAACTGGGTAAATGATTTTGTGCAAACGTTACATTTGAATGGTCGTTCACCTGAATGTGTTCGCAGATGAACTTTCAAATTCGAAAGTTGGCCAAAAGTTTTACAGCACACATTGCACTCGTAATGCATTTTGCCATCTTTTTTCTTAAGTGGATACGGTAGGCTACGGTATCCGCGCGAACCATGACTGTTTGGACTTAGAGGACTGCAACTTCGATTTCCATCCGGACTCATACTGCAGTTTGGAGAATGGGACCGATCTGAAGGTGAATATTTCTGTAATGGAGCGAGCGGCGTCATTAAGTGATGCGGTAAACTTAATTGGCCACCATTTTGAAGCGATAATAGACCAGCGGAGGTTGGAATTCCATTAACATGTTCATAGTGTCCATTATTATTTAAGGGCGGTGAGTATGTTGATGATGGTACATGTGTAACAATGTTACCGTTAGGCGATGTCGAATATACATTGTATGGATACGGCGGTGATCGTTGACCATCGTATAGTGATGATGATGTGATGGGAGGTAATTGTGTCTGTTGTGTTGCATAAATTAAGGCGGGTGGTTGAGGTGATGTAGATGTCGTTGTCGCTGTTATCATTTCATTTAAATTCGAAATGCTATTACTATTATTGCTAATATTACTATTTTCTGGAATTCCAATATTATTACTATTAATATTATTACGAGCTACTATTATCTGATGATACATTGGTGGTGATGAGGATGATGTTGCCGTTGTTAATATATGATGACTGGTGATTATTGTATTCGGTAAATTTGAACTGGAATCTGGACTGCATGCATTACCATACCGTTGTGACTTTTTGTAACTATAAGCCATTTCTGTAGGTGACGTCGGTGGTGGTGTCGCAGAATTTGGCTGATGCTCCAAATTACTATTGCTATGGTTATTATTTCGGCGATCCAAATGATGATGATGATTACCGGTTAATATGGTTTCTAATATACTTGAACTGGGTGGTGTATAACGCATAAAAGAAGGGGGTTGGGGTGGTGGTGACGTTATGGTTTCAGCCTCATAATATGGTTTGTGGTTTAAAGGAACAATGGTATGCGGTGGTGTTTCTAATACAATAACAGTACTAGTCGCTGGTGTTATAACACGTTGGGGATGTGGCGACATTTGAAGTTCAGATTCCTGCTCCATATGTTTTTTGTCCAAACTATCACTAATATTATTATTACTGTTACTATTACTAATATTATTATTATTACTATTATTATTACTAATATTACTAATATTACTAATATTATTATTATTATTATTATTATTCTTATTATTATTACTATTATTACTATTATTATTATTATTATTATTATTATTATTATTATTATTATTATTATTATTATTATTATTATTATTATTATTATTATTATTACATATAGGTGGGGACACTTCAGACATATTTATATTGTTTTCAATAACTAACTCGTCCTTGGCAGTGGCAGGGCTCACTTTTAAATGTTTACTATTTTTAAATTCATACTTTAACGGCATTTTCATTTTCACATTACGATATTCATTCTTTGCTGTAATCATATCACACTTTTGCGCTATTATTGTTTCTTTTGGTTCATGGGTTTTTTTAGAACAATCTAGAACATAATTATTTTCACTTTCACTATCACTAGAATCCTCAGGCGGAGTAAATCCATCATCATGATAACCATTACTATGATATCCTTCATCCGACCGTACCGAACCATCGTTCGGTGTCAATTGATGTTCATACTGCGTCATTTCTTTATTATGCGGTAGTGGTGATTCAGCAGGATCTTTATCTTTTGCAGATTCACGTAATGGTGATGGCATATTATGATCATCATCGTTGCGTTGTGGTGACGTTGATGTTACTGGTGCTACAGATTCGCGCAAATGAACTACCGACTGATGATGAATAATTGAAGAAGGTTGGACATTTGCTATTACTGTGGTTGGCAGAGACGGCGTTGGAGTTGGCGATCGCCGCGGTATATGAAATCCCATTACGTATTTCACATGATTATACGCAATCTCAGGATGTACCGGCGTTGATGGTAAACCATATGCTTTTTTCATAGTTTCCTCTTTGCATATGGAGTAGGTGGCACGCTCTGGATCCACATCATAACCCAGTCGTTTTGCAAAATCACGACAATACCACACCATAAGCTCTTCATTCGGCATAATATCACGAATTGTATAAAAGTAAATGTGCTCCTGATGTTGGCACGCGACTAAATTCATAACGGATAAGCTATAAGCGGACGCCACATATCGCATCCAGTTCGCTTGAGTAGTATCCGACCCGTCCAAATAGTAATAATCGTTGTCTTTAAAAATCTAGAATAGTAAAAGAAATATACATATTTATTACTATAATACTACCGATAGAGAAATATAATTTTCTAGAACTATACAATTGTTAGTGTAAATTGGCACATGTGTAACACGGAAAGTGCACTTGACATTTTCCTATGGTCACCTATACATTTATATACAGAATTAATTATATTTTAAAATATATTGAAAGGAAAATTATAAGTACCTTAATATTCCCATAGGATACATGTCGTGTTCCCTGAACCTTAAGAAATTTTTATGAGAAAAGGATATTTTTATTAGGCTTGGTTAGTTGCATACAAAAATAAAAATTATTATTTAAAAAAACAAAAGAAAATTCTTCCACCATATTATTTTCGGCCATTTTGAAAATGATAAATTGCGATAGAGAATATTGAGAAAAAAGGATTTTGTTTTGTTTTTAATTTTAACCATGTTTAATTATCATAGTCTATGGCTTACCCTCCAAAAATATCGCCATGATCGTTTATCATCTGGATAGTTAGGGGTCGGTATACCTTCAAACGGTCCGAATCGAGTACCTTTTGGTATAACACCAGTACTCCACACGCCCTCTGTTGGTACATTTGGCGTTGATAAGATCAGTGATGGTTTTAGGGTTAAACTACGAGGAAGTGTTTTTTCCGCACGATTCGTAAGACCCCGTTCACACGGTACATCGGGTACGATGTAAACGGCTAATTTTTCAAAATCTTCTTCATGCATCCGAGTAACATCATAATCTTGTTGTGCGTTCGGTGTTGGACTACGACTTCGAATAGGATTTGTACCTTCCATTGTAACCTTAAATTAAATAGAAAATAAAAAATTAGTTACGTACGCTTACGTATAGAGGTGTGGGAAAAATTTATTTCACTTTATACTAGTGAGAGTGGTGTAGAAAAATTTCAATTTTCCTGGTTTTGTAATTAACAGAAAAATATATAACAAAAGCAAAAAAATATTAAGTTTTCCTCTCGTCCACTAATAGAACACAATATTATTAAATACAAATAAACTAACAAAAATAAAGCGCAGTAGTGTGCTCTCGATTTTAATTTTTATCGATTGGAAAATTCTCTACTGACCTAAATTTTCCACATTTATTTTCCTTTCTCTCGAAAAATGCAATTTTATATATACATATAAAAAAATGTGTTGTTACAGACAACTAAAAATCATAATAATGAATATAAATATTATGCGCTATGCATTTTCGCGCATTTTATCAGTTGATAAAATAAAATCGCCATTAATCGTCATAGACCTTGATCGTCAATTTTTATTTTTTTTTTAAATGAATATAAAAAGGTTATCACTATGAAATAATATTTCTCAATCACGTGTAGAAGTTTTATTTTTTAACGGAACGGTTGCGATTCACTAAATTGCCATTCAAAATTAATTACAACGAAAAAAATTTATTGTAGTTTTCAAGGTTTTTGTTATATAGTTTAGACTATAACGATATATTGTACATAAATGCACTATACAAATGATGAGTTGTAACTATTTGTTAGAATAGTTAATAAATACAATTTGCAAAGCAAATATAGATAAAAAAAACATTTGTAAAATGCACACAATGCAATTGTTAATATTCGCGCAATCATCGAAAGCAATAGTAGATTTTTTCAATGTGACCTAATATAAATTAACTACTAAATGCTAAATTCGATCGTTTCTGCCCATCAATTTTCTTTTATAAGTTTGATTTTTCACACAAAAATTATATTGCACTAAATTTAAATGCAGGAAATTGGCAATGTGCGTTTTTTGGCACAGTTAAATACGGAAAAACCTTGCACTTCGCGCAAATCTATATAAAATAGAGAAAACACAGAAAATTCTAAATTTAATTGAAAGTACTAACTTAGTATATTTATATGTATATCCATATAGTATACTACTAATACTAATAAACATATACATATAGTGTATTCATATATAATTCCAAGTGCATCTCTTTAATTAGTTGCAAGGTTAAAGTCACATGCATGCCATAGATGCATTTAATTACGTCATTTTAAAAATTGAAAATAGAAAAATTCGCCGATAGATATAATTTCCTCGCGCTCGATAATATAAGCGGAGACGCCCTATGAAAGATCGCCTTATTTATAATACGTAATTAATTATTATGAACTTGAAAATATTGTGTTACAAAAGCTGTATAGATATATTCTAAATGAAAATCATTATCAAGGTCAATTATTATAAATTAAAATTATAGAATTTGCTTCTAGAAGTTGTTAAAAGCTCTAATAAAATGTAATGTCGTGTATACAGTTAAAAACTAAAAGTTTGGATTCAAATCAAAATTATTGAGTGAAAGTATCCGTTGACTGCGTAAATGCATTCACATCATTGTGTAATGTTTTAGAACTAACTAAAAATGCTAAATTTAGATAATTTAGCATTAAGTATGCATTTATATAGTATCCATTATATTACATATACAAAAAAACAGTTTATATAACAAAGCTGACCTTGAAAATATATAAAATAAATACTTTGCGCAGGATTATGATTTTAAAAAAATAGTAAGTATTATTTAAATAAATAAATAATAGTTGACATCATATATCGCATTTAAAACTATTAATAAATTAAAACACAAATAAGTATTTTCATTATTAAAAATGGACGATTGTGACGCCATTTTTATTATTTTGAAATTTTCACTTTTAATTACGTATATTTAATGTTTATTATTAATTTTTTCTATAACATACACCAGCAATACACATGTTTGAGATAAGAAATATTTTTTTTGTATTAGAAAATGAAATGTTTATTTATCAATTTGATAAGAGATTCACGTTTTTAAATGTGTTGTAACTGCATTAACATATATAAACTTTTATAATTTTATTGTATATTTTGTATAATTAACATATATAAACTTTTATAATCTATGAAATCCACCAATTTTATAAAACAATCCCGACCTAAGTCAACTACATTTTTTTAAAATCACTAGCCCAATATATTTTACATTATGTTGGATATGTTGAAGAATGCATGTTAAAATTTAGTAAAATGCGCGCGGCGCAATATACAACCGAATACTATTTCATATACGGCACGAAATACTAACATGAAATTATATACTAAATATATGCAAATTATTTAAAATAACTATTTTATATTTATTAGAAAATTTACCAGTATGCAGTACATAAATGTAAAGCGACTAACATATCTCTAAAAACTATATAAGTGTATATGTATGTATATACTCGTATAGAATGAAAAACTTTACGAAAAAATATCCCGATCGAATAAAAAGCGCATGCTAATTGCATTCTCACTGCACTTTGAATGAAAATAGATTTTTCATTTTATAAGTTTTTTGTTAAAATTTTTTTACTTACCAAAAATAAATTTTAATATCCATATATAAATTACACAAATTAATATTTAAATTATAATCGTTTTAAATTCGTTGTGGCTCAAATATTTAACGGAAATTTAACACAATAAAAAATTATTAAATTTTCCTTATTATTAAATATATTCCGAACCAACCTTAACAAAATTTTGGTTGTGAAAAACGCGACAACAATAAAAACAAAGTGAATATAGAATACGT
>OY829915.1:97777433-97887433 GCA_963691935.1 Nephrotoma guestfalica
TGCATTCACCAAGACTGACTGTTGGGTGAGGATTTTGGAGTAGTGGTGAAATTGGCCCATTTTCCTTCGAGAACGCTGCTCGAAACTCCGTTACTGTCAATGGGGACCGTTACAGATCCAAGATAACGAACTTATTATGGCCTCAAACCTATTAATGTAAAAACCCTTACAATCGATCTCTTGCGCGCCAAATTTGGACCGAATAATCAGGCGTTTTGGAGATGTCAATTGGCCCCTTGGAGACTTGACGCCAGAATCCAGAAATAGTTTCAGCTTTTAAACAAACATTACGACAGTTATTTGCGAAATGTTTAGGCGCCGAAATCACCGAAAAGATTCTTAATAACTGGACTAACAGGATGGCTTACTGTAAAGCCAGCAGAGGGAGAAGAAGAATCATTCTTAAATCGGAGACACCAACCTACACAATAAATCCACAATAAAAAATCCACAACTTTAATATGTATACTCATTTTATAGCGTTTTTAAAAACAAACTTTTAAATGGTCCACCCTTTAATAATTTTTTATAGAAATTTGTTCATGAATTTTCTATTTTTATATCAAAAATTATTTTCAATATTGCAATTATTATCGTATTATACAGACTAACCAATGATTTTATATTATTTTTCTGGTTGGGGATCGATGACCAATATGAATTTTTAATAGATTTTGTAAAATTAGAAATGTGTTCCATGTGTAATTATTTCAAATTTATGTAAAACACATAAATTGACAAAATCCTAAAAAATATGATAATCGCCAAAATCAAACAAAATATTTAAAAATCACGTAACATTAAATAACAAAAATTATAAAGCGCAACCCAAAAATTATATTTCAAAATTAACAAAATAACACAAGAAAATAATATATTTTGTATTTTTGTATATGAATGACGAAAACAAAAAGTAGTACACATAAACACAAATTACACACTATACACTTTTTGCATTAAAATACAAAATATTTTTATGTTTCACCATTATGTTTTCATATTTATTTTAAAATGTCAATACGGAAGTAATTTACTTCCCGTATCTATAGTATACTCATATATAGAAAAACATTTTAAATATTAATTTAGTTGTAAGAAGCAACAAGAAATAAGTTAGTCGTAAAATATAAGTGTTAAAGAAAAGTTGTATAAAATAATAGTACAACTATGCAGTTGTAAAATCGTAATTGTAAATTATTAATTGGAAATGTAGTTCAAAGTTAAAATTTGAAAATTATACAACTTTTAATGGAGTGAAAATTGTTATGTTATAAAAAATAAAATTATACATATAGAAATTCTTAAGTTCAATATCGTTCAAAAATATTAAGTTAATTAAATTTTAATTTTATAAATTAAAGATTTTAAATAAAAGTGATCAAAGTGATTTTCTAATTAAATTAAAGGGTTCTCAAAAGCATTCATCATATATATATCTTATAAAACATTTTGTAATCGAATCAGAATATAAGTGTCTTCAAAATCATTCACATAAATAATCCATCATATATAAAACATTTTCATTTATAAAACATACATATATATTGGGTGTACAAATGTATTTCCCACCTTTTTTAGTGAAATAAAAGACATTAGTTTGTTTAGAAAATGAAAGAATGTTTTATTCAAAGTATGCTCCTTCGGAAGCTATAACCTGCGCCCATCGCTAAGGCAATAAACGGATTCCCCGAAGGAAGAAGTCTGGTTGTTTCGAGGCGATAAAGTCATCGACCCTGTTTTTGACGTTTTCATATGAAGTGAAGTGCTACTGTGCCAGAGCTAAATGCATCGACCGGAACAAGTGGTAATCAGAGGGAGCAATGTCTGGTAAATACGGCGGATGGGGTGGAATTCCCCAGTTCTGCCTGTCCAAGTAGTTTTTGACAGGTATAGCAACATATGGTCTAACGTTGTTATGTTGCAAAATAATCTTATCGTGCCTTTCGTCCCATTCCGATCGTTTTGCAGCTAGAGCTTACTTCAAAGCCATCAGTTGTCGTCGATAAACTTGTCCCGTAATGGTTTCACGCTCTTTCAGCAGCTCATAATAAACGACACCCTTCATATCCCACCAAATATACGAAGCATCATCTTCGAACCATGGATATTTGTTTTTGGCGTCGACGGGTCTGGTTCATCTGGCTTGACCCACGCTGGTTTTGGATTGTTATAATGGATCCACTTTTCCCCCAGTGATGATCCGATGCAAAACCCCTTCTTTTGTTGACGTTGAAGCAACAATTCGCACATGGTTTTCCCACGTTCCATGTCCCGTTCTTTCAATTTGTGTGTCACCAATTCCAAGCTTGTGAACCAATCCCATTGCATGTATACGTTGCGAAACACATTGTTGGGTAATATTCAACTCTTCTGCCAATTGTGTTTTGGTCTGACAACGGTCCAATTTGCAATTCTTGCAATTCTATTTCTCCAATTTTTTTTGATCCGCCTTCACGTTCTTTGTCTCTTACGTAAAAATCATCAACTTTGAATCGTTGAAACCACTCTTTGCATGTTGCATTCGATGAAGCATGTTTACCGTAAACTTCCACAAGCAAACGATTTATTTCCGCTGCACTTTTCTTCAACAAAAAATAATGAAGTAAAACTTCCCGCAAATGCTGTTTTTTGGCACAAATTTTGACATTTTCTAGCCTCCAAAAACATGTATTTCCCGATTGAATAATATGCAAGCAGTGATAATAACGGCACCTCTATAAAAAGGTCGGAAATAGATTTGTACACCCAATAAACAACATTTATCACAAAACATATACATTAGAAAAATTAGAAAACAATTTCAAATACATAAAACAAACACACAGGGAAACAGTTAAAAATTACGAATACCGTTTATTACAAGCCCCGAACAATACAAAATAACATTCAAAAACAATTATAAATTAGCAAAAATTGATAAAACATATTCTAAACATCTCAACACGATAGTAACACAAACATTCAAGAAAGGGTTAAATAATACTCTACTAAAACAAAAAATAGCGACAAACGAAACTACATGCATAAATAAAATCATTAACAAAACTGAAACAATTTAACAAATGCTGGAAATTTTCATAACAACTGTGATAACATCACAAATACAACCAACAACAACAAATACAACTCAAAGTTGTAAAAAATTCACAAACGAACACAACAACTACAACACGCACACTTCAACTCAACTCGACCAGAACATTTCCACATACCATACGCTTCGCAAACGCGACAAAATTTCTCAAAAAACACACTACCAAACTTGAAGCGAAATTATTATATTCCAGAACGGCAAAAAACACAACACAGACAAAACTCCCACCCAAACAAAAACCAACCCAAATATTGCGCACATTGTAAATTAACCACTGGGCATACGATCGACAAATTCCGCAGTAAATTTTTCACCACAAATCCAAATCAGCCAAACAATAAAACAGCAATTCTCAACAGCATTCGCGTGAACACAATATTCCTCAAATCAATACACAATCACATGTCACAAAGTCCGATAGGAGAGCCGCCTCCCTTAGATACTAGAAATAATCAAATTAACAAACCGCAAAACATTCAAACACCAAAAATTCACTCTCAATACCACAAATATATCTACCAAAAATAAAAATGGTTTGACGCATATCAAAATCATATGATATCAATCCCTCAAGTAAATTAACCGAGAAAAACGATTTCTCGAATTAACCGACAGAGTGAGATAGACTATCATATATTAGTTAGTAAGCCAATCAGCCCAGATATTCATCATCCAATTAATCAAAAACAAAACAATCAATTACCAAAGCATAACTGCCCAGATACTCACAACATTATTAATCATGCAGAAAATAATCAATCATCAAAAAAAAGCGTGAGCCCATACGCTCCCTTATCAAATTTACTTAGTACGTCAACAAGTCCAGCCACTCATCATTCAATTAATCAAAAACAAAACAATCAACTACCAAAGCATACGGGCCGAGACGAATCAATATGAACATCATCCAACAAACGAAAATTATATTTCCATAAACATTATTATTATTATATTATATCTAATTCGTACGATTTTCATTGATTGATTGATTGATTGATTTTGAATGTACGACCAAGTTCTTAGGCTTGAGTTCCCGGATGACGCCGGGTCCACCGTACACCCTTTTTTACGCATAACAAAACCGAAGGATTGGATAGGTTAGTTAAGTGGGACAGAATCGGCCCGGTTACAGACACCTAGGTATAGCCGATAGTTAGTAACACAAAGACAACACAATTCTAATCTACTAGATGAAGGATAAAGGCTTAATAGGTTAATGGATAACGATGGTATTGGTCTTCAACAGTTGCTTCTTTAAAACGGCAACCTAAGAAAAAATATTATTATTTCACATGCATCTGGAATTTTCCTGAAATTTAATTCTATTAATACTTTTCGGCTTCCTAACCAAAATTGGTTGACTCGACCCGTTACAGACATCTATGTAAAGTCGTTAGTAATAAAATGACAACACAATTCTAAACTACACAATCAGCAATTACAATGAAGCATTAATTCACAAGCATCTGTAAATTTCCTGAAATTTAATTCTAAATTCATATTTTCCGGCTTCCTAAATAATTTAAACATTTATTAATTTAATCATTCTGCAACTCCGCAACTTACAGTAGAATTTCCTGAAACCAAAGTTATTTGAACTATATTCAAAATAACTCTAAAATTCATTAGTATTTAACCGTTGAATTGGGCGAAGACGAAATAGCAAAAAAAAAAAAACAGATTAACTAGATTAACTACCGGATTGCATTCAAATATCCCTAATATCCATCCATTAAAATATCCTAAATAATTTAGAATTCGCAAAAATTTCGTATGTTTACTAAAAAATTTTTATAAAACTGATGAATTTTTCCCGACGCCCATCCTTTTTCACAAGGAAACAAATACTTTTATCACTACTTTTGCACTAGTTCTGGAACTTCTTCTACGTTTGCTGGGGATATATCACATACAATTAATCTCAGACATGACACATGCGACTCGTCTATGCCTTGTCACCTCGTATTAGACTTGTCATAAACGATTCATCTCAGACTGGTAACAAACGTAAATTAGTAATTAGTGTGTCGTCAATGGCTTTCCTGCTGAAAGGTAATATTTAAGTAAAGGCAATGAATGATAAATAAGTTTATTTTATAATTTTTATAATTAAATATAAATCGTACCAGTATCTTAAAAGAGGGATAATATGTACTCGTATATTAAATATATTTGAATGAGATTTCCTGAGAACCGAATAATTTTAATATAATAGCTCAGCACTGTACATGTAGATTAATATTTAGGGTTGATTTGAAATTGGGAATTAATAATTATAATTCTTGTACTAAAACAGTCAAGATTGGCAACGTTGCATTTTATGACAAACATCCAGTCGTTGGTGTATTGAAGTATACAAACCTTCTCTTTCTTTTGAATAATTATATTAATTATATCAAAATATTTCTAGCTTTTCAGTTACATAGATATAACGAAGTTGCCGATAAACAATTCTTTATGTTAAGATTGTTAAAATCCCAAATCCAATGCAAATAATATTTCTTTTTATAAAGCAAAAATATCGCTAATAAGCTGTGAGAAAATACTAGTAACCCATTGAGTGTCACAAAAAGGCAATTTTGCGGTAAATAATAGGATTCGTTACCAACTCCAACATAGTTGCAATTAATCTTGCAAAAATGATGGATTATGAAGGAAATACAATATAGAAAACAGCTAATCATAAATTACCTAGACTATATTCTCAATGCACAGAAGAAATACGGAAACGGAAAATTCTATCGCTAATCAAACCAAAATAAAAATATAACAGTTTATTACACAAACGCTGAATAATAGGATGAAGGAACATCACCAAAATAGCTCTCTCCGAAAATCTCCGAAATCAAAGCGTGGAAGAAACCACCTCTACAAACAATCGTAGTAAAATGTACCAAGAGAATTATGCAATGTCCATCCAGGAGCTAAAATTACCTCGAAACGATCCCAACAGACGGCATGAATCTTCCCACCATGAAACCACTACCATCCACCAAGCGACCTCCTGCCAACACCACCATTCAACAAAAACCACGCTTCACAAAGCCGTGACGAATCCATGACAGATCAGAAACGAACCATGGCAAACCTACAGCCCAAAAACTTCAGCGTACGACCGATCATACCAAAACTCCCAAAATGATTCAGCCCCCGCCAAATCGACGGCAAACTCCAACAAAAACACCCGAAGCATTCAGCAAAGAAACCAATTTTTACATACAAATCCAACATTCAGGCAATGATTCAATACAAAACTGCAAATCCGCCCTCATACACTAAGAAATGAGAACTACCTCAAGTCCTAAACAAAACAACTCAAAACAGTCAAAAATACCTTATAAATACAGGTAACGACAGAACACACATGAACACAACTCTCCGCAAGTTGAGAAACACAACGTTCAACGAACAACCACCACAAACCGCAGACACCGAGCCATTACTCACCATGAACGAAATCCATTCAAATCACTCCAAATATCAAAAAAGATTCACTGCAATACAGCTGCAGCACATCCTCGCCGCACATCCTGTGTAAACCAATCACACACATACACCACTCGTCAAAATCTAATCCAGTTTTCGCACCACAGAGAAAAAGTATAACCCCCTCCCAATCGCCAAAAATATACATTCCTTTATATGTACAATATTCATTTTGCGCGATCTCGACCTGCGACAACATCCACCCCTTGCCGATGACGCCAACCCAGGTCGACAAGGAGAGGTCAACGTCAGCCGCCTCTCCACAACGACGGCAAAAAAATCTCACAAAGTTAACAAAAGTCTAAATTATTATACATATAACAAATCAACAAATTATGAACAATTAAAGTCTAATCGACTTTCCCAATTCACAAATTGAATCATCCACATTCAAGAACATTTAGTGCAAATCCAAAGAAATTCGCCCATTTAGACAACGTAATACGAAGTCTTAAGTGGGAACTATAGATGGAATAAAAAGAATAAAAAAAATAACGTAAGAGAGCGAAAGAGAGGATTTACATGCAATCGACTATACTGAGAATAATAAATATAAAAAGAAGAACAGAAATTGCGTTTAATTTTTTTTCATTTTTGCTGTCACTTAAAAAGAATAACCGAGCGATAATTTTCGTCCAAGAATAAAAAACTTAATAACTACAACAACAAAACCCAAACAAATTTTAGTGCGTCGAATGTAATATGCATATTTACTTTTTTATATAAGGGAATTTTAAATTATTCGTGTGTTTTATCTTTTCTATTTATAAAATATTCATGTATATATATACTAATATGAATATAATATCAAAAATAATTTTCAAACACTGTAGAATTGTATTTTTCTAAACCTAACCTAAAAAAATAATTTATCGAATTGCGGTGATTTAAACCGCATATAAATAATTTTTATAATTTTAAAAACATATATTTGTTTATATAAATACGTTTATACTGAAAAATATTGTAGTTTCATTCATAATTGTAGGAAATATATCACAAAAATATATGAATGAACTTAATACTTCAAGTCATCTATGGCCGTAACGTCAAATTGGAATAATAATTTTTTGTCTTCGTTTCTTACGTTATTCTTTTTATTCTTTTTATTCTATCTATAGTCCAGCCATTAGTGTAATCGACTACAAAAATATAAATACAACCGTGAGAGAGCAGAGAATATTATACGATCATTTTGTTTATATTTTGCGCATCCCATATACCATATTTTCACTTATATGTATATCCTAAAAAAAATTAAAAGAAATAAGGATTTCAGTACAACATGCAATAAAGACTTGATATCCAAATTTTAAATTTGCTTTTTGGTCGTGATTTGTTCAACTTTTCCAAGAAAATACCATCTACTCATATAACGAAATTCAACAAAATCATTGTGTACATAAAAAACTATAAACAATACGTATGCGAGAGAAAAAACAAAATTATAAAAATTAGAGACCACGACAGTATTTTTCATAAAACAGATTACATAGAATGAATGCCAGCAACTGTCGTCACAAACTGTTTCATACCACAACAACACAAATAACTCATCCATACGATTCATTGAATATTATGTAATAAAATATAATGTATAATGTAAAATAAAGTAATAAATATAACACTTATCTTAAGTATCCTTTGTAATCATAAAAGTCCTACAAATTGAATATTAACATACAATGCGTACGATGCATTCAAACAACGGTGTCGAAAAACATATAAACAAAATTGTTATATACATATCCTACACCATTGCAAGCGCACCGCACACAAATTAATATATTAACACAATACGTATAACTTTTCACTTTACTTATTACTTCTTTACACACAAATTATTATTAATATTATTATTTATTTATTTCATAAGACATATATTAATAAATAATATTATGATTAATATTATAATTAATCAATTATTAACACATATTTAAACTATTTATTTATTTATTTAAAGGAGAGACAAAAATCACGTCTTTCCTTTACGCCGTTCAATCGCCGACCATCTAATTCGTACGATTTTCATGTCATCATATTCCAAAGTACAAAACAAAGTACATAAAGCTAGATAAAACTGGTAAATTCAAAATAATATACCACAAAATACGAAACTAACAATTGTATTCAAAATCTTAATACGGTTAGCATGAATAATACTCCATCATCCTACAAATTCCACATACCAGTACACCAATTTCAAAATTAGAAAAAAAAACAATAACAAATCTCTTTTATCTTTCAAACCTGTATTAACCAACTTCTAAACTAACGAATTAACTCCTAAAAACCTAATATTTTTTTACGCTTGCATACTTACGCAAAGCAAACTTTTTCTTCTCACGATCATACTAACAAATACACTTACAAAATTTTTACTAATATATATTAACCAACTAACAAATTAAACGCCACAATCGAGATGAATCAGAAAAGTTGCAACACGCAATATTACATTAAGCCTTCCATTTAATCATTTCTAAATGAAAATCATCAACCATTTTATTTATAACTCCAACATTTATTAGTTTACTTAACCAAAATTCACCTTAATATACCAAAATCGAAGAATAATTTATTTTTCTTAATTCATCGAATAAGTTTCATATTTAACATCAAAGATATAATTAACATTATCGACATCTACCATTTCATCCATTCACATATCATCCAATAATATTCACATTATTTCCTATCTGTATACAAATTATGTACAACAATAATTTCAATATAACCACCCATTGAATACTTATTATTCAAGATTAAGCATAAAATAAGTATACTACTGATACGAAGTGTTACCAAAACAAAACGCCACAGAATTTTTATTTTTTGATGAATTTATTGAATCAAAGTAAAAAATTTCTAAATATTTAAATTTTCCAATTGCATTATCAGTTTTCGATTTGGCCACCCTTAGCCGCGATTATGGCGTTCAAACGGCCGATAAAGCTATTGCATGCAGCACGAAAGTGGCTCTGCAGTATTTTGGTTCATTCCCGGCGAAGCGCTTGCTTGAGATGATCGACACTTTGGTATTTTTTTGTCCCAACCTTGCTCTTCAAAATACCCCAAACCGAGAAATCTAGCGGATTTGCATCCGGTGAATTTGGTGGCCATTGGGCAGTGGAAATGTACCGCGGAACGTTGTTTCTCAGCCAGTCTTGATTGACGCGTGCTTCATGACTCGGCACCGAGTCCTGTTGAAATGTACAGGCTCTGATAAATTTGAGCATTTATCTTGATGCCACGGTCCAAAAAAACGAGCGGTGAACGGCTTTCGGCCGTTACGGCGGCCCAAACCATCACCATCGGCGGCGCTTGATTTCGAGTGGCAGTCCGTTGGTCCGTTGGTTCGTTGGTCCAAACTTTCAGTAGAATGGCCGGGCAAGTAAATCCGGTCGTTTTGCTTGTTCACATATTGCTCAATAACGAACGGTGACTCATCGGAAAAAACCAAATTCGGCAAATCGCCACTTTCGTGCAAGCGTAACAACTCCTTTGCTCTTTCCCCTGTAACTTTTTTTTGAACATCGGTGAGACCATGTGCTTTATGGAATTTCAAGGCCTTTAGTCCAAGATGATCTTTCAATATGTGCTGCATTCGTTCGAGCGAAATATTCGCCTCACGAGCCATTTTTCTGCCGCTACGGCGTGGATTCCGAGCCAATTTGGCCTTCACCTTCCGAATGATATCCGGCGATGTTGAAGTACGTTTCGGTACACCACCGTGGCGTTTTGCAATGCTGCCAGTATTGTTATAACGATTTATAGTGCGATACACAAAGATTTTATTCACATGCAGATGTTTTAACTGGTTAACAATGTGCGGCTGTGGTTTTCCAGCCAAATATAGAGCAATCACACTATTACGCTAGAATTCCATTGCGAATAACTTTTGTTCTGAATATTTCCCACTAAAATGCTTTTGTACGCTTGTAAACAATGGAATGAACTGTCATTAGTGTAAATTTGAGCGCTCTGTCATCAGTTTGACAGCAATGACAGTCTGAAGTTGGTAACACTTCGTGTCAGTCAAAATAGCTCTATGAGTCAAATTTTCTTATTTTAAACAAAATAAAAAAACACAAAGAAAAAATTCAGATCGAAATCTGACAACGATGAAGCAGAGAGCAATACGCCACAAAAACAAGAAGAACCAAACAGCATCAAAACACACCATCGAAGAGCAGTACCGAAACAATAACAAAAACAGCATGAAAATAGATAACATACAAAAAAAACATCATAAACGAGCATCGAAACAGCTTCGGACAATATCGAAACCAATAATCAATTTGAACAACCATCTAAAGTATCTTAATGTTAACATAACAGTACGACTCCACAAAGATAAAAGCACAAGAAAATCAAGAAACAACGATGAAGAAGCACCAGTACGCAAAACAATCAATATGAAAGCATAAACATACAGAATCCAGAAAACAACAAATTAATCAACAATCGACTACAACTAAAACCTGTCATTACAAATCTCGATACACAATACAAATTCAACACCAAACAGAACTAAAACTACAAAACAAAGATGAATAACACGCGAAACCAACCCAAATCACGATACACCACCAAATCAACCAAGATGCATGAAATAAATTCATCATGAAGCAAAATTTATCATTACAAAAATTCATCATCAAGCAAATCTACTACTTAAAACACGATGCACGCACAAAATTCATCTTCAAGCAAAACCAGTTATCATGACGATGCACAACATAGAATTCATCATCAAACTTCTTCTTTCTTAACAAAACAAGAAAAGAATAAGGTACCCAACATTAAATTCTAATTTTACAATATAACTTTCTCTTTAACTAGCTTATCAAAATTAAACATTTATTAATTTAGACGTAAGAGTAATAAATTTAAAATAATTTCGTTAAAAAAATGAGGAACATAAAAATATTCTGATAACATACAGATGCACACAAAATCTACAACTAAAGAAGTTTTCATCTGAAAACCTCTCCCGTGAAAAGGAGGTGTTGTGTAATTATTTCAAATTTATGTACAACACATAAATAACACAAATCAAAAACACATAAATTGACAAAATTGTAAAAAATATGATAACCGCCAAAATCAAACAAAAAAATTAAAAATCACGTAACATTAAATAACAAAAATTATAAAGCGCGACCCAAAAATTATATTTCAAAATTAATAAAATATATAACACAAGAAAATCACGTACAATATTACCAATTTATATTTACTTGCATATATTTTGTATTTTTGTATATGAATGACGAGATCAAAAATTAATAAGCACAAATTACACACTATACACTTTTTGCATTAAAATCAAAATATCAAAATATTTTTATGTTTCACCATTATATGTTTTCATATTTATTTTAAATTGTCAATACGGAAGTAATTTACTTCCCAGATCTATAGTATATATATCATCAAAAAAGGACATAAGAATATAAATTTCATACATGGTTGAAGGTTAGTACAACTATTCCTATAATCGTTGCATTTTATATTCGTTTTTACATTTGCAATCGAACTTGTATTGCTGTTCTGTTGAAGTTGCTTTTGTTGGCATTAAAATATACCAAATCCATAAGTTTGGTGTTTAAAACCTTTATTCTTTCCCTGCACATTTCTTTCGTTCTCATTATTAAAAACGAGAAGAATTTTCTAAGGAAATTGTTGGTCTGTAAACTACTATTAGGTAGGAAAGGGTTTCGATAGACACAGAAAGCATTGTGGGTGATGACACATCGTAAAGCAGTTTTTCCGTATTAGTGAAAATCGACTAAACTTGAAGTAATCAGTCAGTAGTGTTT
This sequence comes from Nephrotoma guestfalica, assembly GCA_963691935.1. Lineage (NCBI taxonomy): Eukaryota > Metazoa > Arthropoda > Insecta > Diptera > Tipulidae > Nephrotoma > Nephrotoma guestfalica. The sequence continues at coordinate 97,789,839 of OY829915.1, forward strand.
CCGTCTTCAAAGGATAATATGCATAAGTGTGGTTGAATATGATACAACATTTTAATTAGTATCAGTGTTTTATGTTTTGTACGTTGATTCCGACATTCTCGTTAATTATTTTTATTTATGGAAATTTGTTTAAATTTTTCGATAATTAAAATATGTTACTGAATAATGAGAGATTAGCTTTACTAGTTTTCATTAATTAACTCATGTGTTTTCCATTTTATAATCCTTTACATCAAAATCACTTTTTATAGTTTGTCCGGGCTCTTCAACAAGAAAAAATTATAAAAAATTAATTTCCATTTCCACCATTTTTGCTACAATGAATATAAAAAACTCCACCCTCGTGAAAAAAAACTAAACAAATGAAAAACATACAAAAAATAAAAATGAACCCTCCAAAAAATAATAAGGTTGTGCTGCTAAGAGGGTCACGTCAAGTTTATAAAATTGACAAGAAGGAAAACAACTCAAATAATATTTTCCGTTTTCGTATAATGATCGATGAATTATTAGAGGGTAAAAAACTCTAATAAAACCCCGATATTAATTTTAACAAGTTCTGTACCAATAAAATACTTACAAAAACAGGCAAATGTCTTATGTATCTGTGTCAAGTACGATCAATTACCGCAAGACGGATTTGCTGTATATTTTTTGTTCAAATTGTAATTAAAATATCTACTTTTTTTTATAAAATATACCCTCATAGAAATAAGTATATAGATTATAACAGTGATATGCCACGAGAAATATAAGGATCAATTACCTAACTATAATATATATATATATATATATATATATATATATATATATATATATATATATATATATATATATATATATATATATATATATATATATATTATTTTACAACATAGGAACAAATAAACTAGAGAGGTTAAAGATAATGATGAATCATCAGTTTTGTATAGTTACATTTATACGTAGCTAGGTGCGATTGTACTCGAATTGCAAAATATTTTAATTTCAAATTAATTTGCCAAGGGGGCACAAAATATTGAATCTGCCATGTGCCATAAATAGTAAAGATCGTTACCGTTGTACTATTTTCTTCCCATTAAAAATATTAACTGACCAGTGCAAATAGGTTTTGAATATTTTTTATTTTCATATCTATTATAACTGTTTAAAGAGAGGGTGTACCAAATGTCCAGCTGGCTATGATTTTGGATACTTTTTACTACTTATTTTTGTAATTGTTCAAATTAAGCTTCTGTTTCAAAATATATCCAGGATTTTAGTTTTTTATACGTTTTTTGCCAGAAGATTATTTTTTTAAAGATACCAACAAAAAAGCAAATAATCATTTGAAAAAGCGGGTGAGGGGGAATATCATCAACAATGTTTCTCATTGTTTGGTAAAATAAAATCAGTTGCAATTGTAACACAACAAATTGTCTACAAAGCTACATGCAAATTAATTCTCTTCTGTCACATGATTTGTAACAAATAATTGATATGTCAATCAAAATTGCAGAGTCCTCGATAAACTGTCCATTCGTTTATCGGAAATTTGCATTTTATTGTTGTTGTTGTAGTGTACCAAAAAAAATGATATAACAAAAAATGTGATTATTATCAACGAATATAAATAATAAATATTTAATGATTTCACAACAGGACCTTTATATTATACGTACATTATAAATGTTGTATTCTAATTTATAAAAAATTACCTAATAATCCTTATGGATGCATTTTAATTATATTGAAGTGTGCCAATCGATGATTTAGGTAAAAAAAATATGTTTGAGAAAAAAGGGGGCGATAATAAACCATTAGACCGCAAGAACAAAAACAAATTAACCGTGCGATTCTGCCTTATAATCTCAGATCTCTTAACTGCAAAATGTCTCATAATTAAGAGATCTCTGACATAAGATTATTTTGCGATTCTACATGGATTGATTAGTTAAGAGGTTCTCTTCAAAACCTCTTAACTTAATACCTATCGAATAGATGGTCTTAACCTTAGATCCGTACACATACAAAAAACATATGACTGTGTTTTGGGGCATTCAGTACCTCTATATGTATTTCATACTATTTATATTAGGAACTCATTGAAACATGTAAATTCATTGTAATTATATTAACTAAAGAATACTAAATAAATTATTTAAATCAAAAATTACAAAAATTATTAAATTGGTGAATGTGTTCTTTGGCGTTTGGTCGGAGGTAAATCTGACGATGTTGATGGCACCACAATATAATGTGGCGATGTTGATGGCACCACCAAACCCGAATATAACGTTTTGAACAAGTCAGCTTGATGCAAACATCGCACACTGCAGTTTTCTTATATCTCCCTTCGTGCCTTTGCGATTTACTTGTGCCTTTGCGATTTACTTTACAATCTTCACACCGTTGGTGAAAAAAAAAATTGGTGGGCAAATATTTATAGTTCCGACAGTATAACCACACAATTTCATGGCTGTCATTGCAGAATGTTTTAGGTTACCTTGTTCTATACGATTTTTGATCTGGCAATCAACAAGTTCCACCGCTAATCTCTTAAGGAAAATCTTTCGTCTACTTGACCTGAGACCACGACGGATTTGTCAAATTAAATAAACGATATGCAGTTGTAGCCGCTGTATCGATTACGTTAAAAAACACGTTTACACGTTTACACGTGAACGATTTCACCATCTTATAGTCCAGAATTATTTTAGATTTACGTTTGTTTTCATCAGTCTCTCGTGTGACATGCGCTGTTGATAGCAGTAATACATGTTTTTTTGTGTTACTTGTGTAGGTAACAAGGCAAGTTGGGTCTGAAAAGCAAAATATTGAGCTAAATAGACCTCGTTTTTTTTGCTACATCTACGTTTGCGAAATTATGTGGCAGTTCCGGTTTGTTTGATCTTACTGTTCCCACCAGAGTAGTATTTTTTTAACAAGTTGCTCGGCTAGCTGAATGCTGGTGAAAAATAGTACATTGTTATATTATATTCGCCATTCAAATAATTATCCGACAACCGCAAGACCAGGTCAGTTGCTACGTGTCTAGTTCGATTCTGAGACGGTTGCGTTCCAACATAAATTTCACCAGCTACTGGATAGTTGATGCGCGCGTCAACCAGCCAAACAATTTTTAATCCATACTTGCCTAGTTTACTCGGTATATATTGTCGCAAGGAACAGCGACCTAGTTGTCATCAATAGTTAGTTCTAGAGACGGTTTATACAATTCCTGCAAGTTATCTAAGAACAATTGCCATACGTACTGGAATGCAGTAAATTTGTTATCTTTCAGACAGATGGGTCTGGTGTGTGAGTCATCAAATCTAAGGAAACGAGTCAGCTATTCAAATCGTCCTAACGACATTACAGCACGATAAGTCGTTTAAGTTTAAGTTTTTACGAAATAAGTCTTTTACTGGTACCGTTGATGCTTTTTCAAAACCGGCATAAAGGAGAACAGCAATGTAAGCATATACCTCATCATCATTTGTGTCATGCTACTTTCTATCATTCGGAGTGGTACATGATTGGTAGAACCGCCTTGTCTTGCGATTTGTTTCAATCACCACGTTCGAAATAATAGTTGGTGGTAGTAAGCATTTAAATGTATAAGCTTTTTAATCGAACGTTTGCTTTACAATTGGAAGGCTGTGTTGCTTACGTTTCTGTTCTACTGTAGCAGTACGCTGTTCTTCAGATTCACTCGGTAATGCCCACTACACATGAGGATTATTTTTGTTTTGTACCACATATCTTTTTATTGTCACATTATTATCCGCTACCACTACTTCCTCCTCATTGCCCGCTGCTTCTTGTAAACCTTCTGCTAAATCCAGTATTCGTGGTCTATAAGGGTATTTCCTACTGTTGCTGAATCATGCTTGATCAAAATCTGCATCGTTACTATCAGAATCACTATCGTTTACTGCAGTGTCACCGATATTCTAACGGCCGTTGCCAACATTTTCATCAACGGCCAACAAATTGGTTAGTTATTCTTCTTCCTCTGCAGAAAGTGCTCTTCTCATTCGCAGGTTCAATAATTGTATGATCTCATTGATACTGTTTTCCATTTTGCGGCACTACTCGTATGATTTACTTACGAAATAAATGATGCTCACGATCGTATACAATAAACTACAAAACTATATACCGAATAACCAACAAGTATTTATATGTATGTAAATCGAATTCCGTTATAAAAAAACAGAATAAAACAATTTAGTTTTTGGATTAGTACCGTTTTCAGAGAAAATATTGCAAAATATTTGGGAAAAAATTAGGGGCGCTGTACGCCCCATAACACGGTTATGCTAGAAATTTACTTTACAAGTGTTTACCAAATAAACAATCAAGAAAATATGTATTATTTCCAATACGCTAAAATAACGATGTATGATTTTCATAGAGTGCTGTTTCAATATCAATCCACTGTTGAAAACAATTTATTTTCATACAAAAATCATATGGGGCACTGAATGCACCAAACGCGGTTTTAAGGTTAAAGATTTGTTTATTAGAATTTTTATTATTTTAAATTAAAAATAGTGAAAAAGGATGATTGTTTAATAATTTATTAAATTATTTTATTCAATACTCTAATCGGAATTTTTGATGTAAAAACAATTATTTTATTTTTTTTTTTTTTTTTTTTTTTTTATTTATTTGGCACTAGCTCCAAAAATTTGGTGCCATATGGCCCGTTTCAAAATTTACAATTTTTAATTGTTTACATTTTTTGCCATACTACTAATAATTTAATTTTAATTTCTTGTCATTCACCTAGCACACATCGATCCCCTTTCACACTTCTATCTGATTTGTTCTAATAAATTCATACATATTCTTATATACGTTCATTCCCATTCGTAATAATTCAGTCAAACTACTTGCACTCAATAGAACATCGAACATTTGTCTGCTCTGGTTAAATGCAGAACATTTCAGAATCAAATGTTCGATGTCCTCCACAACCAAACAGCTTTCACATAATTCACACACAACCAAATTACGTTTCTTCAAACATTCTTTCCAATTTCCATGATTCAATCTCACTCGTTCCATAGTTCGTAACATTCTAGTATCTCCTTTGAGCACCTTAAAGAACGGTTGCCTCAAAGGAGACCTAACCAACTCAAAGTACTTCTTACCTTTCACCTGACATTTTTCAACAAACTCTCTCTCCCATTTTCTCCACAGATTCATCTGAAACATGCGAAGTACGTCTCTGGCATCCATGAATTCATATTCGTTTACATCCTCAATCAAACAACCCCGTTTCGCAAGCATATCGGCTCTTTCATTACCTTCAATCTGTAGGTGTGAAGGTATCCATTGAAGGATGACCTCCCTCCCATAAGATTGAAGATACTTATATAGCATTTCTACATACACATTGCCATGAGTTCCCCCACCCTTACTAATTAATTCCAACCCACTCCGGGAGTCAGAGAATAACACTATTCTCCTTCTCCCTTGTGTCATTGCCAACTTGATCCCTTCCATAATCGCTATCAATTCTGCATTCATTATACAGATACTGTCATGCACTCTTACCATTTTCTCTTTCCTCATTGAAGGAATATAAATTCCCACACCTACGCGATCAACATTTACACTAGCATCTGTATACACTTCCACATGTGCAACATAATTCATTCGCATTTTGCAAAATTCGCTCTTAACCGATAACTCATTCATCATTGCTTTTGTTGTGTCACCAAACTTCAACCGCACTATTAGATTGCTCGGAGGGACTTTCGGATTTGCCGGACGAATCTTGGAGAATATGTTAATATTTTCCAAGATTACCAGCGATCTTATTGTCTTTTTGTAAACCGTCCCTCTTTGCAATCTCTCTTTCATTTCATTCACTAATTTATTGTCCTTAGTTAACATTCGCACAGTCTCTCGCACGGTGATCCATTCCTAAAATTAAGAGGCGAATCACCCAATTCAGACCACAGAGTGTGTATTGGTGTCGAATTGATCGCTCCCAATACCACTCTAGCACACGCATTCTCCACAAGCATCAACTTTTTAAACCCAACCTTGGACCCATCACCATATATACTCATTCCATACGCAATTTTAGTTGACACTAACGCCTTTCGTAACATATCAGTCACACCCGGATGAGCTCCCCATTTCGGTTTGCTCACCCTTTTAATCACGTTCAATCTACTCTTACAATTATCGGCCAATTTTTCCATATGCACTTTGAAACTTATTCTTCTGTCAATCCAGATTCCCAAATACCTAGTCAATTTCACACACTCAATTCTCTCATTATATATTCGCACATCAACCATCCGATTCGTTCTAAAAGCCATACTACAACATTTACTCGAATTTACTCTCAAATTCAGTTCACTCAAACATTCGGTTACCTGATTCACACATTCTTGAGCCCGACTCAAGGCCTCCCCGATGGTACTCCCCTTACCCATCAGGACAAAGTCATCGGCAAATTGCAAAATGACTTTGCCCGAGGAGTTACACCTATGTATCGAGCTCGTATACAGGTTGAAGAGAGTCGGTGAGATTTTACTGCCTTGGGGGAGGCCGATAGTCACCGCTCCTTCCAACCTATACCCTCTACCACATAAAACTAACTTTCTCTCATTCATGAACTCATACACCCATTTGCAAATTTTCCAAGGAAACCCCAAGTCCATAAGGATTTGATAAAGTTTCCCTGGAACCACGTAATCATATGCCCTTTCTATATCCAAAAATACCGCCACAACATACTTATTTTCCTTTTGTACTTCCCACACAAACTTTTCTACACACTCATTAGCAGAGTGGTTGTGACGAAACCCAAAGGTGGTTTCCGGCAACAAATTTCCCTCATTCACAAATTTATCGATACGACCTTTCATCATACCATTCACAATTTTAACAAATACATTCAACATACATATTCCCCTGTAATTTGTTGCCAGATTCCTATCCCGATCCCTTTTAGGAATAGGTACCACTCTGCTTTCCTTCCATTTTTCCGGTATCTGAATACTCATCCATACTTGATTGAGAATTCGAAGCAAGGCCGCCTTGGCTTCGAATTCTAATCTACTAATCATTTTATAACTCACTCTGTTGGTTCCGGGGGTAGTAGATTTGGATGTTTCTAAAACCCCTCGGAACTCTTCCCATTCAAACTCCTTACACATATCGTTCATAAATTCATTTTCACTATCAGGTAGCAAAACTTCATACCGATCACTCAAATTGTTACGTACGTCCGTAATCATTTGTAAAAAGACACCTCCATTCTCTCTGTCATCTAACACTGCATTTCTGCCTTGCGCTCTATATCCTCTCACTCTATTAAATTTATCCCATACATCCTTAGTTGTGGTTCTATGTGTCATTTTTGATACATAGTCCCGCCAACTTTTCCTTTTCGCTCTACGGATAGCCTTTTTCAATTTTGCATTCATTCTTCCATAATTTATTCTGCATTCATGACATATACACCTACTGAACTCTCTCAATGCTATCCGTTTCCTTTCATACCAATACTGGATTTCATTGTTCCACCAACCATTCACCTTGTATTCATTCCCTCTGATATTTATAGTGCACATTTCATTCGCTCTCTCTATTTCATCCTCAAGTTGGTTAACCTCATTTACTTCTTTCATTGTGAGAATCCCATTCATACGTTCGACCCATTTCTTACCATTCATAATGACCTTACGGTCTATGTCAACATTTATACCACCTAAGCATGCCCTGATCAAATAATGATCACTACCCAAATTCTCATCTGTGACATTCCAAGTGACTTGGCCCGCCAGCCTGCTAGATATTAAAGTTAAATCTATCGCGCTGGCTGTCGACCCCACTCTCGGCATTCTAGTCGACCCACCATCATTCAGGACTACGAGGTCGGAATCCAGAATGAGGCGGGTCAACCAGTTACCTCTAGCATCAGTTCTTTCACTCCCCCATATTCTCGAATGCGCATTCATATCACCCGCTAGAATCACGTCACTTTTGCCTTCCACCCATTCAAACAAAATTTGAAAATCACGTTGGCTTCTCTCTCTGTCAGACGTAGACAACACTGGAGTTGCATAGATACTAACAAATAACAAGTTTCTGTCCAGATTCCGAGTTTTGGCCGCGATGACTTCAATGTGCTCGAAGCGCGGTATGTCACAAAGGACCAGGCTGATATTGGCACGTGCCAATATCGCCACGCCGCCGAAGCCATCAGCCCTCGGTCTGGACAGATAATTGTATCCTTTCACCCGAAACGTCTTACCCTTCCGCTCCCAAGTTTCACACAAAATCATCACATTCACATCATTATTGGTCAGATAATTCCGCAACATATCGCCATTGGCATATATACTGCGAATATTTATCTGACCAATTTTCATGCATTCATTGGATCTCAGCATTCGCTCTACCATTCAAAGAAATGAAGAAAGGATAGGGCATTTATAAATGCAAATGCGTTCTCTCTCCTCCTTCCCTCATTCATCATCAATCATACTTACATGGTTATTTCCAAATAGTGTTAATTCTTTTGGAGTTAAATTAGAATGTCTCATTGCTAGCCATGCTTCATTTTTTTTTATTGTCTCTATGTCCATTGCTGTATTACAAGTTGTTTGTTGATTTGATTGCGGTTGTTGTTGTAATCTTTCTTGTTGTCGTTGTACTTGCTGTATTTGTTGTTGTAGTTTGTTCGTTTCTAGTAGTTGTTTTAGTTGTTGCGGCTGTTGTTGGTTTTGTTGTTGTTGTACTTGATCTTTTTGTTGCTGTTGTTGTTGTGGTTGGTTTAATTGTGTCTGTTGTTGCCTTGAAGTTGAAATAGTTTTTGGATATAATTGTGGTTTTGTCTGTTCTAGTTGGTTTTCTTTGTTTTGCGGCTTTTGTGGTGTGTTTGGTGGGTTAAAGGATGTTTTTAGTGTATCTGCATATGTTGTCTGGTTAGCTGGTGTGGTGTTTGCATATAATCGAAAATATTTGGCTTTCGCCTCGGGAAATGTTAATCTATCTACAGTTTTAATTTTCACTATTTCTACTTCTCGTTTATATACTCGACATTCCTTACTGTTGCTGTTGTGTGCCTCTCCACAATTTATGCATTTTAGTGTAGTGCACGGCTGGTTGTGTGGTGTTACTTCACTACATTTATAGCACTTAGGATCACTTGTGCATCTCTTTTTGGTGTGACCAAATTTGTGGCATTCGGTGCACTTCAACGGATTTGGAATGTACAATCGAATGCTTAGTTGTATAAAGCCTGCCCTCACATATTCCGGTAATACTGGTGAATTAAAAGTCAGGATAATTGCTGCTGTGTCCGTTAATTTATTTTCCACCCATTTCTTTATTTTGTATACCTCTATGACGCCTTGGTCCTTAAGCCCTTCTTTGATTTCCTCCTCAGTTAAACTTTTTAGGTCGTGGCAGAAAATGATACCTTTGGAACTGTTTAATATGGGGTGTTCCGTCACTTTTATTTTGGCCAATTGTCCCAGAGATGTTGCCTTCAATAATGCATCCGTCGCTGCCTGATTTTTTGTCAGAACCAAGAGTTCTCCAGCTCTCGAACGTTGCGTTTTAATGATACCTTTGGTTATCATATCCAGCGCTTTTTGTATTCCAAAAGGTGAAAAATTTGACAGGTTTTGTCCCTCCTGCTCGTGCTTGATTATTAGATATTTTTCGTTTACTCCATTGCAATCCATTATATCTGCACCGCCACCGAATCCTAATCTCTTTGTTCGCATTTCTTCGATCTTTTTCCTTTTGGAGGGTTGGGTATTATTTCCCAACATCCTCAACGGTGCGAATCTATTTGGGCTTTCAAACATCGCCCCTTTCAAGGGCCGAAGCCCTCCTTTTGCCCACACCTGACTTTATTTACGGTCTAAAAACACGCCGCTTAAATATAAACAAACACTTTTTGTTGTTGCCACCAAATAATAATTCACTTAAAACACTATATATATATGCGTCCACCACCTTTTTAATATTATAAAATTGTTCGTACACCACTATAAAACTATTTTAACTTAATGAAAACCCAAAACCACTTTAATTAACTATTTATTAAATGAAAATAAAATTTTACACCGAGCTGTCAATTTTTATATGTACGCTTGATGCCGACGTAATGTAGTGTATTGCAATTATTTTATAATTTAGTTATAAATAAAGCACAAAATTTGTTGTTGTAAGTAGGCACACGACAACATTGTAGCCTACAATGTATATTATTCCACTTTTGGCCAAATAATAGTATATTGTATAATTAGAAGGAAAAGTACTGCATTCCCGGATGATAGTGGAAATTGGCGGACGAGGTGATAGCCGAGTCCGGCAACCACGGGAGTCCGGGAATGCACTTTTCCTCCGAATTGTACATACTATTTTTTCGCCGATCGGACTTTAAAACGAATATAAACCCAAAATAATTTTTAGTATTATTCATTAATTGTCATATTAAGAAATCAAAACAAAGTAAAAAATCGAAAATAATATAAAATTATTGCTTAGTTAGCCACGACATCATAAGACATAAATACATTTTTTTTTTTTTTTTTTTCAAAAGTTGTCAAGTTTGTGAACCTATTTGCTTTATAAAAAACGTGTGAACGAAATTTAAGGGATATGGACAGTGAAAGCGAATTATCCTTATCTTGTACCCCGCCGGATATAGTGGAAGCAGCTAATTCAGCTACATGTGATTTACTCCCGCAAAAATCAAAGGAAAAGTACGAAAATGCTTATAAACGCTTTATGGATTATCGTCAATCTAAACACATCAAATCATTTTCAAATCAAATCCATACGGGAATATATTCCCGGATAGGCCAGAAAAAATATTCTCGTACTATTATTACTTGTTGCTTAGCAACAAATACAACATACTGGAATCATGAGCTTTTCGTTTCGAAAAAACAACGGAAACATATATTTTTCCTACGATCGGAGAAAAAAATATTTTCTTAATTTATTGTAAAAATATAAATGTTACAATAGATTTTTCCACAAACCTAATACATGTTAAATCATTTGTTTAATATTAAAAATAAAATTTCAAATTCTTGCAGTAATAAACTATCGCAATTGAATGCCTGTTAATTTGGCCCGAAAAAACCATCCCGAAAATACTTTTTCTATGTGGTGTGTTTCCATGATAAATTCAAATCTCAGCCCAAAAAAAATTAAAAAAACAATCAAAATGTGAGTTTCATCCCGAATTTTTTTTTTCTAGCCAGAAAAAATATTTATCAACAAAAGGAAATCTAATTATATTTTATCTATAAAACTTTACTTCATCCAGAGAAAATAATATTTTTATAAAATTACGCAATCTTTTTTTTGTAAAATTTCAATAATATAAACATATTCACTAAAAAGGATCCTTAATTTTATAATCAAATAAAACAGAAATAAAAAACAGTCTAAAAACAAGTAAATACTCGTATATTATATTGTATTTTGCGTACTATACAGAAAACCAAGAGAATTACTGGTAGAAATAATTTATTGAGTCATTCTACCCCTTGGGTATTATGAATTATTATGAATTTCTGTAAATTTGTAATTTTCCAGCACCAATCTCAGAAATGTCTGGACCAAGTGGGTAGTGATTTCAGGTTTTACTAACTTATTATCTAATGATTCAGAAATCATTAGATAATAAGTTAGCAAAACCTCATTACGATATCATGGGGATTACTGGTCGAAATCATTTATCGATGACTGGGGACATCTTAAGAGAAATTTTAAGAGCAGTGCCTATAAAATATCAATTTAGAGATTCTCTTAAAAAAATATCTTACCAAAAAACTTCTAACTGCTAGCCTCTTAACAATCTTAACATTAGAATCGCACGGTAAATGTAGTTTGTTAAATTCATCGCCATCCATGAAAATTGATGAAACATCATTTTGCTTTTAATAGTAAGGCGTAATGTAATTGTTATAATTTTTTTGCTGGTTTAACAAAATGACTTTAAGGCTCTCGATATTTCTAATATTAACAGTTTTCCTTTTAATATGCATCGGATCTGGGACGTATGCAATTATATATTTAGCCGGTCTGATTGTATTGAAAGCGAAGATTACGAGATGAGTACTCCAATGACTGTTTGGTATAGAAAAACGCCATTTTCAAACGAAACGATAAATTATTAGATAAATAGTGTTAATTTCGCAATTAATATATATAAATATAGGAAATATGTTCAACGACTTCTTATTCATAAAAATTCCATTTCATAAAACTAACGAAAATGTATATCAATTGTTTGATCAAAATAAATAGTGCCACCTTTTACCGTGCTTTATCATAAGTTTTACGACATTTTTGAACTTTAATTGTATTGCCAGATGTACGTTTATACAAAATAATTCTGATTTAATAACTTATTGCGAAATAGTGTGTGGTTTGTGCAGACAGACCGACTAGTCGGAGTAAAACTTTAGGTTTAAGCTTTTTCCATAAGGAGATCCAAGCGATTTTGACCAAAATCAGTCTACCGCAATTGGCAGCTTCCACAATACCCTTTTAATTTTTGCAAATATTTTGAAAAGTATATCATTTATGAGAAAAACGACTGTGAACTGGAAAATTATAAATTAAATTTGAAACAAAATGACAGAACAATGATCAGTAGACCATTTTTGGCAGAATATTTTTTATACAAAAGTTCAATTTCAGTAAACCCCAGTCGGAATGACTGATTGAGATAAAACTACATACTTAGCTTTTCCCATAAATTGGGAGGTCTCAGTGATGTCTGGCCGAAATTGGTCTGAAGTGGCATCTTTCGAAGGAGCCTTTTCATTTTTTGCAAATATTTTGAAAAGTATATTTAGCATTTACCAAAACACGAATAAAACCAAAAAGATTGTTTTTTTTCCTTTATTGATTACAACTGAGACTGTGCTCATCTAGCAATTTATCTTTCAAATTTACAAATTTTACATTTCTTAAATAATTCTGATTTGTTGGGGTGAAACCCAATGGTTAGTCCCAAAATTAATTAAACCTATTTAAAATAAAATTTTAATTTGGTATGTTTACTAGGTCAAGTGACCTGAAGTCTTCTTTCAACGACAGGGTTATCTATCATGTGGCGAATATAGGGGTTTTCCCTGGAGGGAAGGGAGCCTTATTTCGTGTTTGGCGGCGTGCTTTTTTATTTCATCTTTGATGTATTCCATCTGTAAGTCCGTGTGAAGGTCTTCATTTCTTGTGTACCACGGAGCATTTACGATGCTACGGAGAACCTTGTTTTGAAACGTCTGTATCATTTTAGCGTTTGTTTGCTTAGTACATCCCAGAGTTGAATACCGTAGGTCCATATCGGCTTCAGTATTTGCCGATATAGCAGCAGCTTGTTGTATATTGTAAGCTCAGAGCCTCTACCTATGAGCCAATACATTTTTCTGAACTTAATATTAAGTTCTTCTTTTTTCTTTTTGACGTGCTCTCTCCACTTGAGCTTGGCATCGAGAGTCATGCCCAGGTATTTAGCTTTGTGTGCATATGGCACCGGTCGTGAGTTAATTACTATCTGTAGATGGGAAGCCTTTTGATATGTAAATATGTGCCTGTTGATTACCTCATTGGTAATCTTGTGGAGTTTGTTCGTTGCATCAGCGACATTACTTTCAATCGCCATGATTGCAGTGTCATCTGCAAAGGTGGCTATGGTTCCTTCATCTGTTGTTGGAATATCGCTTGTATATAATAAATACAGGATTGGTCCTAAGACACTCCCCTGTGGGACACCGGTAGAGATTTTCTTTAGCTCGGAGTATCCATCCTCATATTTCACACGAAAATAAATAAGATCTTAGTATGGCATAGGATTGCCTCGGCATATCTCTATGCAGCATGAATTCCAGTCCACTGTGCAAAACTTTATCGAATGCTTGAGCGACGTCCAGAAATATGCTTGAGCATACTTTTTGCGTTCTAACGTTCTTTCAATAACGTTGGTGATTCTGTGCACCTGTAAAATTGTGGAGTGCTTTTCCCTGAATCCAAATTGATGTGGAGGTATTAGTTGTCGGTCCTCAATTATAGCTTTAAGTCTTTTAGTAATAATTTTTCAAAGAGTTTTGACATAATTGGCAGCAATGAAATTGGCCTGTATGATTTTTTATCGTTAGGTGGTTTATAAGGTTTTGCTATCATGATTACTTCTGCTACTTTCCATTGCCACGGAACATATTTTAACCGAAAGCTTGCATGAATTATGTGTAATAGCTTACGAAATCCTTTATCTGGTAGAGCCTTGATTATTTGGCAAATAATCAAGTCATATCCTGGGCCTTTTTTAACAATCATGTTGCTTTTCACTTCTTCTTTTAATTCTTTGAGAGTTACTATATTTTCATTGGCCGTTTGCCTTGTTAGTGGTTGGAAAGTATCCTCGAGATACTCCGCTAACAGATCAGCTTTCTCTTTAGGACCTCTTGCCCAGGTTCCATCCTCCTTTTTAAGTGGAGGCACTTGCATTTTGGGTTTTTTGAGTCCCTTCGTCGCCTTCCACAGAGAATAATCAGAATTTTTTTCATCGGTTAGGCTAACTAGATATCTGTTGATTGATGCATTTTTAACTTCTTTAAGAAGAGATTTGAGACTGTTATCTAAATTGTTAAGAATTGTTTTGTTCTCCGGTGTTCTAGTTATTTGCCAGGTTTTATGTGCCCGTCGTTTTTCTCTTACCAACTCTCTAACTTCCATTGGGTAGGAAATGTTAAGCTTCTTCTTATTTTGTATAATGGGGGTACTTGCCAAAGCAGCATAGTGAATTGCTTCATTGATTTGTTCTAATTCATCTTCCAACTGGTGGTGATTTCTTATCGGCACCTGAAGATTGATTTTTTTCTCCAATACCTCACGAAAGAGAGCCCAGTTTGTTTTTGAATTTGTTAATCTGGCGGCACTCTCCCTTTGAATTACTATTTCACTGACTGTCATGATAACCGGGGAATAATCCGATACTAGAGAATTACTGTCTTCGATGTGAATGTAGTTCTGGGATATACCTCTTGCTACATAAAAGTCTATTAGGTCAGGTATCTTTGTTTCGTCACTGAGCCAGTATGTTGGGGAACCACCAGAGTAAAATTCATATTTTGATGTCTGCCGTGCTTGCAGCAATTCTTTACCTTTTGACGTGGTAATTCTAGATCCCCAATAGGTGTTTTTCGCATTAAAGTCACCTCCAATAATAAAATCACGTCCAAGCGATTTAAAGTTTAAGGTAGTCCTCCCTTTTCAAGTTATGCCGGGGAGGACAATATATTGCAGATACAGTAAGCTGTCTGTGTTTAATTTGGATCCTTACAGTAGTTACTTGCATTGTTTCTTCTTCGATATTTGATTCTCTTTCTTTTATTAGTAATGCCGAACCACCTATTGCTCTTTCCGCTGGATGAATGGAGTGATATAAGTTATAACAAACGGAGATTTAACTAGATGGCTTTCAGATATTAAGAAAATGTCGATTTTTTCTGAATTTAAAAATATTTATATTTCTGGAATATGTTGCATAATGCCATTCGCATTCCAGATTGCTATTTTGAAAGTTGTGTGCTTACTTAACATTTTTTGTTGGATTGCGTTGAGGGAGTTGCATTTTCTTCAGTTGATCAAGTATCATGTTGTTCAGATTACTTTGGTCATCTAGCCGCTTTGTAATAGCTGCAATGCTGTTCATAATGTTTTCCATAATTTGGTTACTTTCAGAGCCCATATGTTTTGTTGAACCCAAACCTTTCACTACCTGCGCAAATGAACTTCTTTGCCCTGTATTGCTTGGTTGTGGGTTTTGATCTGTCCGATTTGATATTTAAACCCTTCGATTTCCGTGATTTTGCGGTTGATTTCTTGTTTTATCTCTTAATTTTGTGTAGTTGTTTGTCAACCTCACAGCCGCGATAATTAGCCGGATGTTGAGCCTTACAATTTGTACACTTGGCTGGCACATCCCTCCCTATTGTACACGCCTGGGTAAAATGATTACCTGAGCATTTTACACATCTTGGATCCCGGCCGCAATATCTTTGGGTGTGATTAAATGCCTGGTATTTCTTGCATTGGGGTATGCGTGTTGTGGTTCTCCTCATTGGTTCAATTTTCACCTTCATGTGAAGAATTCCTTTTATTCCATAGATGTTTTGAACATTTTCTTTGTTGTCAAATACTAGCATAAAAAGAGGGAGTCCCCTTTTACTGATAATTTGGTTTCCTTCCTGAATTTCTGATCTCTCTTTTTTAACAATGTGAATAAGCATCTAGTATTTTAAAACCTTTATTTTGTAAGTCTTCCTATTGCCATGACTTTTATAGGTCGGGCCTGTTTCAATTTCATATATAAGGTTCTATAAGTATCTGAGTCCAGAGTATTAATTTTCCAAACGTCATTATTTAACGCTGTTACCTTATAGTCTTTGTAATTAACCGATTTCATCAGTGACTGAGTTTCTGGGTAACTGGTTACACCCACAATATTTATTGGTATTGGTTTATAGATTTACTACTTTTTGGTTGATTGGCTTTGGGTAGAGCATCGTTTGAATCTGGACTAGATTGTCCCCTACCATTTAATTGCTCAGCCTCAGGTGGCGATTCAGCTTTTCTTTTCTTACTCTTCCTGGACTGTTTGTTCTTCTTTAGGATCCAGACCGGCTATGTTTGTAATTCATCTTCATCAGTGGAATAGATGACTTTGTCTAGTTCAATGCTTCCTATATCGCAATCTTCTTTTGACTCCCGATTCATTTTTAGGTTTTAGTTTTCTTGCTTTAGATACTCAATTTCTTCGCTTAGCTTGGCAAATAATTGCTCCAGATGCTCTAGCCTCGCCAAGAGAATCATATCCTCCTTTTCTAGGTCAATAATTGTTTTACTAGATTCGACTATTTGCAAAGTAAAATTTCCGGTGGCATCACTTATTTCGTGTAATGTTGGTCTAGGTATAGCGTTAGAAAAAGTATCGGCTTGGTCAGCTACCGAGTTGCTTCTATTTTTCTTTATCGGTGATCTTTGTAAATTTGGTCTTCTCTGGAACGGATTTGATGTTCCCTGATAATGCAATAGATGACCCTCCCCAGAATCCATAGGGCCAGTCTCCACAGAGAGTGGATTTACCAATGTTGATATTGGTGTACCACCTGGGGTATTATTTCCTTTTGTTTGTACCATTGCATAGTTTTGATTGGCTAATTAGCTATTCTGCTTCACTACTACGAAGGGATTGGGTACCGCAACCGTTTGTTCTACAAAATATTGCCCAGAGTACGCCCGTATCCATTTATGAATACTTCGTGGAGGCTGTCAAACCCGTACTCCCAAAAAGATTGTAAATTAAATTTCATAAATATTAGTTCATATCATTTTATAAATTTAGTGAAAATACCGAATTTTGGTCAAAAAACTTTATTTCACCAAAATTAGGCATCTCTATACAGTCGTATTGGCGTATTGGCTAATTACATTGAAATTTCTTACTTATACTTTCTCTATAAATTAAGAGATCCTTGCGAAATTTGATAAATAACTGTGTGCCGGAAGTGACATAATCCTGCTTGCACAGGAGCTTTTTCAATTTGTGCAATGACGTTAAAAGATATAGCATTTACAAAAACAACAAAGAATTAAAAAATTCAAATAATTTTAAATATTTTAAATTTTCAACAAGGACCTTGTTGGTTATTTAAATTTAAACCTGTATAATAATTTTTAATTATACATGATAGTTTTTACCACAATTCTGGTAAGTTTAACATTTTTCTTTAGAAATCTAGTGTGGTGTATTCAAGATCTATTTACATTCGTGGTAAAAGAAAGTCGGGTGTGTGTTGGCCACAACATAATAACCCCTCCATTTTTGTATTGTAACGGGAAATTTTTCAAACATTATTCAAACTAAGTTCAATTCAATAATTGGGATGGTACGAACAATTGCCACACCTTTTTGTTTAGCTACACTTCGCTATTTTAGAATGTTTCTCGGGATAACTCAAAAAATCTAGCGAGATAGTTGACGTACAAAATGTCATGATAGTAAAAGTTTTTCGGGACAACATTCAAAACTAGCCTAATATAGTAATTTTTTCGAGGTGACGCTGAAAAATGCCGCAATATTCGTATTGTAGTATTGCCTTCGCACTTATTCGGGATATTTTTCGGGCTAACTTCACAGACATTGTGCGGAAACACGATGGATACCACGTCTCTTACAAACAAAATTTTAATCGTTGTCAACGCCATGCGCCCAACGTTTGCAATTTCTGAGAAATTAATTTTTTTTTGATATTTTATTGTAAGTTATTTAATATAAATTTAGTATTATTTAAATATTCGAGTAGTAGTATTTCTGGACCGAAGATTAAAGTTTAAACTAATTCCTCAATCAATAAATAAGATTAATCCTTAAGTTTCTATTAAATGCAAATGTGTATATTTATTGATTGGTAAATTAGTTTGTACTTATAAACACTATATTTTTTGTCTATTTAATTATATTCCTTTATTTTCTATTTAATGATAATATGTGTAAATTATTAGTTTCTTTTAACAATTTTTTTATTTATTTTGGTAATTTATTATTCCAAGTAAATTTCTAATATTAGTAAATTAAGATAAACATCCGTTTCCCTTTTCTTTTGCATGTAAAACAAATGATATTATTCAAAATTAATAATTATGAATTTGATTTAAAATTAACAATCGCGTTATTCAATTCATTAGTTATAATGAGATAAATTTTGTTAACGTGGAGATGTAACGGAGGTGAGTAATTTGGCTGGGCATGTGTCATCCGAGTGTTTTTTTTCGAGAACCATAATTTGTCTTTCTTAGTTTTTCTTATTTCCATTGGCGGTCATTACTGATTATCTCATGTCCCGGAAAACCCCACCGTCTAGGTCCTGAGTCTAAGCCAGTGCAATTGACCGTCAACCGGGAACCGCTGAGATAATACAAAATTTGCTGTTAACATTCCACGCGGTAGCTGAAATGTTACAGCATTGAACACATTTGCTCTTCCAACATTCATTTCATTTTATACATAAAGTTAGTACACTTTTAACCCTTTCGCGGACGCACAATTATTTAAAAATTGTGTGTTACGGGACACATACTATAATTTAGATTCTTGACCATTTTAGTCAAACCGGTTATAGTACAGATTATATCACAAAAAAAAACAATTTGGACCACAATGAAAACAAAAACTCTTCCTCTCGGACACAGAAAACCGCATTCAATATTAATCATATGAAAACAAAGTCAATTGTTACCTTTGTGTTTTTATTTATTATTTTGTTTGTGTCGGTATATACCGACGTGTCCTACAGTAGGTCAATTGAAACGTCGGTATATACCGACTTGTCCGTGAAAGGATTAAACAATTGTGAAAAGTACCCAATAAAGAAAGATTGGAAAAAACAACAATTTGATCACACGTGATCACCAATACCTTGCTATTTGAGATTTGCAGCAAAGTAGCTGACACCTGGTATAGGGGATCAAAACATACAGCAAAGAGAATTAGATCTGTCAAAACAAATAATTCCGAAGAAAAATGTATAGAAAACTTTTCCGATGGTAAGATTTTAATTTTATTTACTGTATGAATTATTATAATTACAAAAAATAGTAGAAATTGGTATATATTAAATAATTTCATGTCGATTTAGCATACAATTTGTAAATATAATCTCGAATAATTTACTCTCAATTAATTAAAACATAACTTACCCCAAACATTTTTATTTATAGTCAACCGAAATTAACATCGCAATTAATATCCCAGATATACCTAGTAACGAACTTTGGAGGCATAAAAAGGCCATTTATATAAGGAGAGAAACTGAGCTAACAACGTGATTAAGGTCGGATTTGTAAAATTCAAACCTAATGAAAAATCCATTAACTTGTTTGGTTTAGTACTATACAAACTTCCTATCCGAAGAAAAAGCCACACGAAATATATTTTTTTTTAAAAGAGGATGCATCTAAATCGACAGGTATATGTTCTTGTAATGCCGGACAAGGGCAAAAATGTAAACATATTTCTGCTCTTCTTTTATATTCCAGCAGGTAAATTATTAATTTTAGTATATGTATTTTAAATATTGTTCCATAATGAAATTTTGTATATTTTGTAGATTCAACAGTTTATCATTAATGTTATGTATGGACATTAAACAAAAGTGGGGCAAACCACAAAGTTCCAGATATGAAAATGTATATGGGCCAAAACTCTATGTGACACCTATAGTGAATGATAATTCCAATAGAGAAAGACTTTTTGTAGCTCCACCATGCTCTGCCGTTTACGTGCATCATAAAACGCATAATAAAACTAGAAATGTTGTTGTCGAAATTACTCAACTCCAAAATTTCGATTTGAACAAAATGCCTAGAACGTCCCAAGACCAGAATGGCAATGAAGTAAACAATAATTCCAACTGAATCAGACTTTTACATTGGTTTGGACAACATTTTTGAAAGAAGTTCCATAATGCCCAATTAAACACCGCAAATTTACTTGCGCAGCGATTTATTTGCTTTTTACAAAAATACTGTCAGTGTTAACTTAAAAAAGGCAGAAGAAGTTTGTAGTGCAACATATAATCAAAAAGGTTCTAGGTGGATGCAAGAAAAAAGTTTACGAATACCTGCAAGCACAGCTTACCAATTATACACCTATACTAAGAATAAGAGACCCAATTGGAATGATAAAGCAACATTTGTAATTAAATCCGTGAAACGGGTTAGTCTCTACCTAAAGCTCGGGCTAACCCAGTTTCATAGAAAATTTGCCTTTATCTGTATTACATCCCCCTGCGGCATTAACCCGTAGCTGGAGGAAGAGGTTAGTGCTTGCCTTGATAGCCGCATCGAAAATCCAAAAAATAAAAATAAAAATGCGAAAGGAGAAATGGGGGTATCGGACCCCGAAGTAGTAAGTTTGGCTTTATCAACCCATGACGAGGGTCAAACCAACTGTGGCTGCATATGGTGAGGGGGGTTTTACGCTAACATTTTATATCGAACCGTAACATTAAATAGTGCTAAAAACCTGCTTAGCAACACCTAATTTTTGTTGGGGATAGTAAGATGTTTTTTTTGACAGTAAAATGTTTCCGACAGAAGGAAAATGAGTTGCAAGCAACAGCAATTTCCGTCCCTAGAGACAATCGGATGACAGATTACCGCTGATCCCCAAAATGTTAGTAGGTTGTTATACACACCAAAGCTTGTGTCCGCGTCCAAAACTCAATAAAAAAAATAATTTTCTTTAAAAACTGCTCGAACACACAAAATTTTTTTTTTAATCACAAAAAAAACATATACACAATTATAACACAGTCCTCCACTACCAGTTGCGCTCAAGCTGGTAGTTAATTTCAAAAGACTGCCCCCTGACCAAGAAAATGTCGCGGTATTTATTCGAAAATTAATTAGTTGTCTCTCATTCAACTTACATTTTTTTGATGATAAACCAAAAAAAATTGTAGAAACCGCGCGTGTGTGGATTTCCGATTTGTATATATTACTTGCGGAAGTTTGTACAACAACAAATGCAAATGGTTTTAATTTTACATAGATTGACATATTCGTAAATTTGTCTATGCATATAAACGAACCATTTGCATTTATCGTGTACTTGAAAAATAAAGGCTTCAAATTACATAAACCTATTTACGCTTACTCAACTGAAGTTCTCTAACAAAATTTTAACATAAATTAGTTAAATGACCTTGTAGTAAATAAACGTAGATGAAAATGTGAAGAGATAGCATGACTAATACATCAATTAGATATAATTGGAGATGTTATCTCCAAAGTCATGCCAGTAAGAAAATAATTTTATGTTTGGGATAGGTTAGTAACGGAATTAAATAGAATGCCGTTTCAGCGTGGGGAAAACCCAATGCCTGAGATGGAAGGAGATCTCATGCTCTATTTAGAAAGGAGCTGGTTTAGGGATTGAGTCTTTGGATAGTCCAACGTGACGGACGCCCCACACTCTGAGATAGTCTCAGCCGAGCAGCTGAACTCAATATTCTTAATTACTAAAACTAAATACTATATGGGCTTATATACATATATTTCCTAATTATTAATTTTTGGAAAATGTAAATTTTTTAGTTGGGTCCTGGTGACTTCACAGATGCTGATCTAGTAATCTCCTGGAACACCAGGTCTAGATAATCCAAATTTGATAACACCGGTTGCCTGCATTGCTCGTGGACTAGAGATTTGGTAAATACTGCAAATGATTTTTGTTGTGCTCGACATATAACGACTTTTCATTAAGCTTATTCGTTTACATTGCATAATCGGCTTTATTTATGCTGTTTTTCTTAATCTAACAATTAGGCAGCATCGTAGTTTGGTGTAAAATTGATGTCTAGTCGAACAACAAATATGAATTGTTCATTTTTCACTGGACCTGATTTTGTGATATTTTTACAGCTATCACCCTCTAGTGCTTTTGACAATTTTATTTGGTTTACATCCTAATTATTTGGGAGTTACACCACAATGGATCTCCTGTTTGCTTTAACGACGGTTCCCACGACAAAAAGGCTTATATGTGTTTGGCTCGACATCCGTTAGCGTATATTGTATCTCCATGTGCAGCTGCACAAAGGTAATTTATGATTGCGATCATCGGTGCTCATGGGGTCTGGATATTATAGATTCAACTTATAATGAAATGTTAACTTGTCACCATTATTTCAGTTGCCGAAGAAATTCCTCAGGCATGTACCTAGTTGCACGTGATTTTAAAATTGTCATCCTTGCAGGTTGCTTTAATGATTGTACAGCAGCAGATGTAATAAAATAAAGGAAACACTCTTATGTTTATGGTAGTGCCAATGAAAGTTTATTATTAACGGTTTGGTTGCATTTGTTGCAGTGATACATTCGTGTGATGTTTTTGAGCAGTGTGGCATTAGTGCGTTTTGATGGTTCTGCTGTTGGTAATTTTGATGTACACTTTCTCCTGGTCTGCTGTGTTGGTTCCTGCTATTCTTAAAAATTGATATAAATGACTCTACAATTTCAATGACAGCCTTATTGTAAAATTTTAGATTATCAAATCATTAGTTGACTCTTTTTTTATGAAGAATTTTAAACTTAACCATAAATAAAAGAGAGAAAGATAACCTAACAAGAATGAATTATTTAATCCAAAACACGGCTAGCGACGCATCCAGTATATTACTTTTTGGAACTAACATTACGATCGTGAAGTACAACAACTGCAAAACAACATAAAGTAAACAAACTCTCTTTCTCTCATTTTCTTTAATTTATATATATGTATAATAATTATGTGACATGGTACCGTTGTTGTTTCAATTTACTCATACATTTTTATGTAAGACTTGAAGGACAAAGTTATGAAATAGGAAGGAATGAACAATTTTTTATTTTTTTATTTATGACTTAACCTACCAACTATATATTATATAGTAGATGGCGCTACCTTAATCCCACTTTGCTAACTTATCTGAATGGGGTTGAAACTAAACTTAATCTTAATTCCCTAACCCTAACTAATGTACTTAACCTATTGCTGGTATTCTAAATACACTCAGAAAAATAAAATTTTGTATTGGAATGTTTTCATTACGCAATCAAAGTGTTTTCAATGTCATTTTTTACCCAAGATCATTCCTATGCCATTTTTTATGTATCTGATGTTCCGACTCTAGTCGGAATGCCCATAAATATCTAAGTGGACCACATTTTCTTATAATGTTAGGGTAATGGACAAGATTATGATATTTTGGTTTCAATGGCTCTTGAAATAAAGTGATATAGTTATAGTTATGTTTCTGAATTATGTTCTCTAAATATTTTAATGTACCATCGCTAAATGAACGTAATAACATAATATCGATCATTTCGATCGATGTCAATAAAAATGTATATACTAAATCCTCACGCGGTACTAATTCATCAAGGATTATGGGCAGTAGAAGATATAAGGTTTTCATTTCTGCAGCTGTGTATTTGAAATTAGCATTTTGCAAATAAATCTCTTCGATTGGACCACAAATGTTACTAATTTGTAAATCGCCGTACTGAAACATTTGCTTTCTGTAATTGAACACTTCCAGAGAGAAATATTTTTTCTGTTGTATAAAATAGTACAAGACTTTTGCAAGATTGTATTTACATACACCCAAAAATAGATCATGCATGATGTCACAGCAAACATTGTCAGTAACATGATAGTTACTTAGAATGTTAAATACACAGTTTTCTTTTACGCCAGTACTTTTCATGTTATTCGTTTTTAAATCATTGTTATAATTTTCTTTGGTTCTTAAGAATCTCACAACTTCCCTTGTATCATTTTTAGTTTGTGTTCTATTGCGCTTACAAATTCTACAGAAGTGTGTCGCGCTAAATGATCCAGCAAATCCTAAAACATTATTAAGCCCAAGATTGTCCCCTAGTATTTGCCCTAATACAAAATATACTGTTTGAGTTCTGTCCTCCGTTTTAATTTCTATCCCATTGGTATCTATTGATTTTAAATCTGTAATTTTTAGCGACATTGTATTTCCGAACGCTTTTATGTCATGTGATTTAAAAAATCCAGCTACAAATATATTTGATAATTTTGACAATTGAAATTCAGGAATTAGAGGGAAAAAGTAATAAATTCCACAAATTACATGAGTTCTACTAGATCTTGTATTTCAAATACTAATTTTATGTTTGGCCGTTCGTGCAAATGAAGTGATAGAGATAATAATGAATTTTGGACATAATTTAAATCAATCAAGTGAAGTTGTGGTTTAGATGGAGTATCGTTTCTAACAATTTCATGATTTAAATTACATTCACCACTACTAGACTGACTCAATACTTCAGTACAACATTTGTTGAACTTATATTTGTCTGAATATCGTAATATGCACTGGGCTTCTGATGAATTTTTAAATGTCTCGAGAATTTATAAATATTTTGAAATTTTTGGCTGCAGTTATGATGTTTACATTGAAATTCGAAAATTGGTGGAATATGATCATGTTGTAAATGTTTAATTAAATTTTGGCTATTCAGGAATATTTCTATGCATAAATGACAATTTTACATTACTATTCTATTGCTTGTAACGTGTTTACTATATTTGTAATTTTTGTATTGTTTGATGAAAAACCATAGAAATACTCCTGTAAAAATAGCCAAACGTTTTTACTAATGGGTGAAAAATTTAAGTTTAGTACATACGATAATTTAATGATACAGCTAATACACCGTTTAAAAGTTCCACATTTATATTGTACGCCATCTAGATAAATGTAAAAATGGTCTAATTCAGTTTGTGAGGCAGCGATAACTATTATCCTTGGTTGTAGATTATTTCCGGCAACCTTATTTCGCTCCTCTATAGATTTAACTTGATTTTTTAAATCGTTTTTGTTTTTTATATGTAAACAAAAGTCTTCCTGGCCGTCTAAAATTGTAGGTTTTATGTTCATTTTTTGTCTTGATGGTTGCAATATAGCGTGCATCAAAATAACCGCTAAATAATCTCTAGTATCTAAGTAAAAAATATAATAAATTAAACACAAGTTAGATAATAAATTATAAATAACATACTTTCGCTTAAATTAACATTTGTCTTGAGAATAGTAAGTAAACCTTTGTTCATCCTATCCTTAATCTCTACGTCATACAATTTAATACTTTTGTTCACAAAATCAGAAAAATTATTCAATAAACCATCGTTTTTTTCGGGAAACATTATATGAAAATCTATATCGAACTGAAAGAAATAAAATATTGCACGTGAAATGAATTAGACTGAAATTATTGTTTACCCACCAATTGATCTTCACCTTCATCTTTGTATCTGGGCCATTCTGAAAAAAATCGAGTGATGGTTGAATCCTTAGCTGTTTTAAAATTAGCTATTCTTTTTAATGAAGTTGCTTTCCAATAATCGAGAACTGTCTCCCAAGGTTTCAAATGCCAGCTTGTTATATCTGTCAAAAAACTTGCCGGTTGGGTTTTTACCCTTGCCTGTTCTAGGCTTGTAGTACATTGTCTAATTCAATTATTAAATTATTATAAAATTCTGCAGATTTTGACAAAGTTGAGTTAAGTACTCACCGATAACTCTGTTGGAAAAACCTTTACTATTGATTTGGCAATATTGTCATAATCATGACTATTAAGTCTACGTTTTCGAAGAAGATAATGATCAGTAAGCGCGTGAACCAAATCTTTTCTTCTCTCTGTGCTTAGAAATTGTCGTTTTTTGAAAAATTCCAATACAATTCTACCTTTAATACTTTTATTTAGAATTGTTTGAATATCGTCTGTAATCTCACGATCTAAAATTCTGAAAATAGTATTTTAATAAAATATTAAAGCGACGAAATATTCAAGTAAATCATTACAGTAAAAATTGATTTAGTTCAAATTTTTCAATCTACCATCTTCCAAACTTTCTTTCTTACTTACGAGAAGTTTAGAAAACATTTGAGTTTACCGCAAATTAACATAAACATCGGGCCCTTTCAGGTCGGCCGACCGTTGGTATCATGATAAGTGAAATCAGCGCCAATTTGATATTGGTTGTGATTTTACTCAACATGGTAACCTGAAAGCACCCATTGAAATTTTCTCGACTTCCGAATTAAGTTGATACTTACTCAGACGATACTGTACTATAGTCGTCACGGATGGTGATGGGCCGATATTTTCGCGAATCCAGGTTTCAGTTCTAGAATCCATTGACCGAGTTTCTGCGGATGGCGTTGTCATCGGATTTCCCTAAAATATTTTTAAACTAATGAAATATCACGAAAAACAAGTAACGTAAATATATGCTAAACAAACATATTGTAGAAAGCCCATTACATTTTGCAATAATCATTTCATGAAGAAAAACTATTTAAATTTATACTAAAGAAAATAGAAAACACATTAAAATTAAATTTGCAGATACTTACAGTTTCATTTCTCCAATTAATTAGTTTCGTTCTGAATAAAATTTTAGAACCGAACATATCGTGATCCATAAAGAGGTCATTAATATCTCCATACTCCATACATCTTAATACTTTCAAATTTACTTGTTTTGATGCTAGATAATTAAGAATATCTTCAGGAAGTTCCCATGACTCCAACAGTTCTCGCAAGCCATCATCAATATTTTTTATTTCGCTAATATTATTTAACACGGTCAGTTTTCCATTTTCATCAAAACAAAACACTTTATTAATATCCTGCGTTTGTTGTATAATTACATCTTCAATATTCGAAGCAGAATCTGAATTTAATTGTGGTTGTGGTTCAATGGTTTGTTCGATATTCACAGTAGCACCATTGTTACACTCGTAGAATGACACAACTGAATTTAAATTTAAATGTTCTTCCCGTTCCATTATAATAATAATTATTATAAAATATTCTAGTATGAATTTCCACTTTTTACACTACCACTGTAATTTTAATTTAATTTCCAAAAATTTGCTTATAATATAAATGCACCGAATTACACAACGCATGGGTCCTCTTCTGATTCAAAACTTCTATGAAACATGAAACAACGCGTTTTATAACAGGAACATAAAAAAATGAGATGTGGTTGTTTTAGAATTTTTTAATGTTGTTTCAACATTGCAATACAGAAAAAGGAATATAAAAATGTTAAATCGTAATATACTTTTGTTGAACAGGAATTTGTAACATGTCATTTTAGCATTCACTGAAACGACTTATTTAAGAGGGGTTTTAATCTTAAATTCTTAAATGTTTATTTGAATTGTATTTTGTAAGTTTATTTCAAAGTTATACAAAATTATAAAATGACAATTTAAAATGACCGTACTGACAGTTTTTCACTCCAAAATAAAATGTTTTCTGTTTAAAACTATCAAACCAACAAACTTTTAAACAAAATTCGGGTTTTCTTGAATTGTCATTTAATTTTTGGCTGAGTGTACCAGCCTTCAATCTGTTATTATAACATCTAGTAGGCAAGCAGTTATGGTTGACGTAGATGGTGTGACAACAGACTGGCCCGCGACTCCACAATTTTTTTCTGTAGACGACAAATCGCCTTTCCTTTTTTTATTAATCTTCGCGTTTCTCATTATCATTCTTCTCTCTCGTCTCCAACTTAGCTGCAGCCTGAGGCTGTTCAGCATTTCCTCGGCCTTACTCTTATCACCTGCCCTCCCACAGCACCCAAAGATCCGAAACTCTTCCTGGATCTTTTCCTTCAACTCAGCCTTGGTCCCACACCGACGCGAGGTGAGTCACCGCTCTGTACCAACCCACGGCAAGATCACCATCGGTCTCCTACTCCAATATTCTGCTACGGTAATTTTCTTCCGTACTGGAGTTGTTTCCGTACCCAACACCGGCATTGCTGGTAAGTAATAACAGATATCAGTTGCCAGCTCTTCTCAGTCTTCGAATTAAGTGATAGTATTATGTTGTTACTGGATCACATCGGAATCCTTGGCATGGAATATTCCTAACGATCGGCCAGACTCATCCACCAATTCGTATGCCACCCGATCTGCGCGCTTGTTAATCTTAGCAGGAATGAATTTTTTATCTAACTTAGCTGAGTATTGCTGAGTAGCCTTACTCTGGGCAAAGTTGCGCACATAGACCTTCTGTCCTACACTCATTATACGGATTTGAGGAACGCAAGTTGTAATAGTGTAATGACTTGTCACGTGTTTGCCGGAGGTGGTTTGAGACTAGCTCCCGGGCTAATTCGAGACGATCATCTTTAGCATTCACGGGAAGGTGCTTAAACTTTGATCTCCTAAAAGACGAAGTAACTCATACTGGGAGCCGTGGTTAACTGAATGCTGACGAAATACTAGACAGGATGGCGCATATTCCGTGGAGGAATGCACTGTGTTCCAGTGTACCGTTAGTGCGCTCGCCATTGAACTTAAGTACCCGCTCAGAAGCATTCGCTTGTGGGGAATACACTGGAGTGAACACGTGGCGTATCCCTAGTTTCGCTCAACAGTCATTTAATATATTGAACTGTTGCCGTTGTCCTTGTATCTCTTCAGGCATGGGAAATAAAGGGAACACTCCCTTTTCCAGGTACTCCACTGCCTTGCTGGCGGATGCATCACTCAGTGGTTTGAGCAAGATAAATTTCGAGTAATGGTCTAGAATAATAAATATGTAAGTATTTCCATTGTTTGAGCTGGGGTAAGGGCCTAAGAAATCTAAGTATAACTTTTGAAACGGCCTCTCATATTCCTTAAACTCGCCCATCTTCGGTCTTAAGATCATGTTAGTTGTTTTGGTTAGTTTGCATATTTCACACCGGCTTACATAATCCTTGGTGTCCAGTCGGCCAATAAAAATGTCTACGTATTTAGTTTAGCATTTTCTCCGCTGTCGGGGGATCATGGGCTTGCGCTAAAACTTTTTGGATTAGACTTTTTGGAATCCCGAGTTTCCAACTAGAGATGTCCGTCTTGAGGTTCGGGTCTCTTATTTACCGTCTAGAACCTTGACAGTGCTTGCCATGGGCTACATGTTCATTAAGGTATTTATCAGGTCAAGGTATTCGGGACTGGAGAATTCCGGTGACTGCAAGTCTACTTGTGATTTTTCAAGCGCATTCAATGCTGCTACATCATCGGAGTGTACTCGAGATAGGGCATCTGGAACTATGTTTTGTGACCCCTTCCGATATTCTATGCGGAATTTGTAGCCTTGGAGTTTCAGACTTCAACGTGCTAACCGACCAGAGAGTTCGGACAGGTTCATTAACCACTGAACCACTTCTTATGCTTAGGGCAGCAGCTAAGCACTCGCGAGTTCAGTAACACTATAGTGTTTCTGTGCACCATTTAGTTTATGTGAGAAGAATGAGATGGAGTGTTCTCTGTCTTCACCATCCTTCTGGAAAAGTACATCGCTCACGCCGTTTTTCGATGCGTCAACTTAAATATAAAAGATACGTACATAATCTGGATGCACTAAAACCAGTGCTTTGAACAGACAAGGTTTTAACTGATCGAAAGACTTCTGAACTTGTTCATTCCACGTGATGCCTCTTTTAGATTTCAAAAGATCTCTGAGTGGGGAAGCGATCGATGAATAATTTGGAATGAATTTTCGGTACCATCCACTCATACCCTGAAACTGCCTAATGTGCTTGACCGTTTTCGGGACAGGAAAATTTTGAATGACCATGACCTTATCTGGATCCACCTTAATACTGCCGTTACCAACAATATGTCTCAAATATTTTAGACGTTTTAGGAGGATCCTAGATTTTTTTCTACATTAATGGTGAGATTTGCAACAGACGTGATCCACAACCACCTTCAGTAGGTGTAAGTGTTCTTCAAAAGTGGGGAAGTCACGAGAAGATCATCTAAATATACAAACACTCGTTCGTGTAATTCGTGTGGAATTACCTTGTGCATAAGTCGACTCATGCTCTGCGCAGCATTGCACAAACCGATGGGCATTACTGTGAACTGGTATAATGGTCTACCCGGCACAGTAAATGCAGTCTTAGCTCTTGCTGTTGGATTAAGCGGGATCTGCCAGAAAGCGTCTTTAAGATCTAGGCTAGAAATGTATCTGGTGTTTTCCAAGCTGCTACGTAATCCATCGATTAGTAGCAAAGGGTAAGCGTCTTTCACTGTTACCATTACCGTTCCGTACTAAAGCCATTGGCGAAGATTCCTCTATTACCTCGAGTATTAGCATCTGCTCCATCTCCTGGTCCATATCTTTCTGGATGGCAAGGGAAATGGCATAATACCGCTGTTTGATAGATTTTGCGTCACCAGTATCGATTTCGTGCTCAACGAGATGTGTTTTCCCAACCCAAGTTGCCCGATGACGGAACTTTCATCTTGACGAAAACTAATTCTTGCTGCTGCTCACTGGATAATATGTGATGGTCAATCGTGTCTTCTATTTGTAGTGTATTTGTGGTACTTGATAATTTTGAAACAGAAATTTATAGTCCAAATTCCCTCCAGAAATCTGTGCCTAGATATGAAGGTTGAGATAAAGTTGGCGCGATAAATAATTTGAATATTTTGGTTTGGCCATGGAAAGTCACTGGAGCATTGATATGTCCCATAATTTGTGCTGGTGTTCCACTTGCTGTATGTATTTTTGTTTCTTGTAGTCGATATGTTAGTTTATGAGTCTCCAGAAAATTTTCACTGCCACTACCTAACAGACTAATATTGGTTCCAGAACCGAGTAATCCTTGGATCATTTGCCCGTTTACTTTCTATTCTACGTATGGCCGATGGTCTGGCCCTGGCTGGATAACTGACGAAATAATGTTCCTGCGCCATGTGCTGCGCTTACGGAACCAACTTATTGCTCGACTTACTCACCTTGTTGAGAAAAAATAATTATGTTGAGAAAATCTGTATTTATGTGTTTTATTTGTGAGTAGATCCTTGGCGGATGGATTGTTAGTGTGAGATAAGTTTTAATAGAACATAACTTTCAAAGGTATGAGTACTGTGCTAAAAGCACTGCTTCGCCAAACCTTCTTGCTTTGCCAAGATTAAGGGGTTACAAAATATTAAAACGGTGCCTTGGTGTTAGTTGTTGATATACTTACCAATTTTGTTCTGCTGATGGTTCTTCTCTTTTATCGTGCACAAAAAATGATTATTTACTTTTAGACTGTTTGACGATTTAAAATGAACTATTGGTAAAACTGAACTATGCTACTACCGTCGAGGTTAGACCTCTAAGGGTTCACGATTCAGTTCTACCATTTGACTGCGATCAACTGATTGTGTATTTCTCATTTTATTGAACAATTTTCGGTTCTTATATACTAAATATTTGGTAGAGTTCTATCAACAATTCATTTTTTGGAAATTCGACAATTTTATTTAAAAAAGTATAATTTAGGACGCGCGTGTTTTTAGTTTATTAAAAGAGGACAACCAATTTTCCGATCATCAGAAACATAATTCAATAATTTATATTACGTTTTAATACAACAAAAAATGTATAACACATATAGGTCATATATTTTGATATACCATACTTCATACTTCGTTTTGTTGTTGTTATTGTATTTTGATATTATATGAAGAATGTGTAATGTGTGTATTACGTAATATGATTAATGTTTTGATTTGTTGTTGCTTTTGAATTTCATACTTTTATGTATCGCGTCGATCGCGCTTACTATGCTTTTTGTATGCACGTAAAGAATGTATGTTAAATGTGTTTTGATATACATATGCGATATCGTTTATATTGTCGTAACGATTTATTGATGATGGGATTTTGGTTATGTTTTCGAGAGATTTGGGAACGAGATTGATGGGGTTGTGAATATCACAACAACCTGTTATCCGTTTGACAATAAGTCGAACAAAAAGATTTGATTTTAGGTGTGCTTATTTCCGCCACTCCCCATATAACTCTGGATCGGTGTTGAGTGCAGCTTCTTCCGTCCTCCTGTTTAATCTCAGGCTTTCGCGACCGAGGGAAGTGACCCAAGTACCCTTATCTCGACCCTCCAGTTTCTCGGTGGATTACACGCTGATCTATTCGCCTTGAACGTATTTTTGGCTCCACACCCAAAACAGTAATTAGTATTGATGGGTTTCATACAGTCCTTAAAGTAGTGGGTTGTATTGCCACAATTCCAACATCTTTGATGTCCAGGCCGTGAAGGTCCTGTGACGTTTAGACTGGGTTTAAGAACAACTGACCCAGTTGGATTCTTGAAAGACCTTTCTGGGGAATCTTCTTTTCTAAGCTTAGCCTCCATTGCGTCTATCTGTGGCTGGTTGTATTGTGTACCGTCATCCCGGTCATAATACAGCCATTCCTTTTCCTCCGAAGCGTACACTGTCGTATCTGAATGAGTCAGCTCGTGGACTCTTGGAGCTCTCGGATCAAAAGTTACCTGTCGCCGAGGAGGTGGCCTGAAATATTCTGTTGCATTTGAATTTTGCAGCGACAAACTTGCCTCCGGATTATGTCTGTCCGCGGCGGATGTAGGCTGGCAGGTTTGGGAAATCGTTTTCATCATGGAGAGCAAACTGTAGACCTGGTCTTATGTTCCTTCGTAAGATTGTATGAATCGTACTGTCAGTTATAGTTTTGCTTGGTTGGAACGCGATCCTCTGTATCGCTTGGTAGAACGCTTGTACTGTTTCTCGCGGATACCTCTGCTTTCGATTACTAAGCATCCGAGGTATGTCGTCATCCGTGGTGCTCGGTGTGAACCGGATAATCATTGCGAGGTGAGACAAACCTGTTCTCAGGAGGCTCCAGCATTACGATCGACCGTACTCCAAAACCACTCAAAAGCTTCGTCCTCTAGGCAGAGATCTAGTACTCGCACCAGCTGTTCATAGGGGATATCTGACCTGTCAGCGTGCCACTCTATTCGTTTTAAAAAGCGTTGAATCGTTAATTCGCTTTGGAGTCTCTGAAATCTGATTTTCCAGGTTTTCGCTTCCTGCCGTAATTTTGTATTACTCCAGACTGGTACTTCGGGAAACTTAGTAGAATTATGAGGCATACTATGGGGCATATTAAACACAGTTTTGTCTCCATGTGTTCTATCCGAACTACTAAACTTCATTTGATCCATTCCATCACCAGGATCCTCCAACAGGTTTTCCCCAATATGCTGTAACGTAAATGGGGCCTTTGATTTGACCTTCTGGGCAGCTTTGCTAGCCCTAACCTCATCTTGGAGTTGTGTTGGCTTTAACCCGAGGGTCACTGTAGCCTCTGTAACGAATGTTTTTGTTCGTCCCAAGTATAATCCCGGTGGGCACCCCCGAGTTCGATAATTTATTTATATATTACTGAATCATACTATACCATTCTTAAGTATGTAATGGAACTTGAAAGTACCGAAATTCATTTTGACAAAATTGGAAAACTGGATTCGTATTCCATCCTGGAAATAAAAAAAAAACGAAATCGCATGATGATTGCGGTTACGGTTTTTCTTCTTGGACTATAAAAACCAAAATTTGACTAACACGCGGACAGTTTGTATCTGGTGTTTCATGGAAATTAAGTTAAAAAAAAATCTTTACTAAATTTATCTCGGTTCTTTTATATAAACTAAATTTGAATGCATATTATTTGTGCGGTGTTGATAAGAAAAGTTTAATGATAAAGATAAAGATTTAATGTTAGTTATATTAAAATATCGATTAATAATAAGGATAATTTGTGAACATATATACATAGCTAGTGATGAGTGATTATAAGACAATTTAAAATAAATAAAAAATAAATCAAATGTGGAAATGGACGAAAGTGTTGTGGACAATTTATTCAAAATTTAATACGTGGAAATAAAACTTAATCTAAATAAAATAATAATAACGACCAGAAATAACTTAATCAACAAACAACAACAAAAATAACTATTTCCAAACTAAAACAAAACAAAAAAAAAAATAAAAATAAAACTGAATAAAAGTCAAATCGAAATTTAATTAGTGAATTGGAAAATTATAGTGATTGGATTACGCGTTTGTATTTACAACGCGCTAATCTTCATTAATAAACAATTTGTGTGTGGGTGTGAGGCCGTATCATGAATGCACTGAATCAATAACAAACGTGCACGAAGTGGCCTTTAAACTGATATTCGGCGAGATCGCGAAATTACGTGCAAAGGGAAACTTGGGACTGTGAAGTAGTATTCCTTGCACGTTAGTTCCTAAAATTTAAAGTTATAACTATAAATTCAAATCAAGTAAATTAATTATAAATTAACACACAACCTAAACTCTATAAAAACATAATTACATAAATTAATCGTCGACACAATAGATGAATGGATTTTTTTTTATCATATGGATTAACCACGTCATCATTACGGATTACGCGTACAACAATGCCGGCCAACGCATCGTTAAAAGGTACCATTTAAAATTTTTTTTTGGGGTTAATTAAATAATTCAATTTGCTGTTTGAGTAACTCGTTTTCTATAATTATTAAATTTATTTTTGTTTATTGTATGCCTTTTTGTTATATTTTTCTTATCATTAATAAATACGGGTATGGTAAATTTATTATAAGTAATGATCTTTTTCTTAAATTTCCACCATTCACACTTAGTCGTTTTCCGCTAATCGTTTTGATTTCAGGATGGAATAACTAAACTAATTATAGGGTGTGATCATGGTAAGTAGCAATAAATCGTAGGTATATAATTGTCCGTGCTAAATTTTGTTTCCGTAAGATGTAATCGGCGGTAACTCCAGGTTTTTTTTCTGCAAGGTTCCATTTTCTACCCACCCATCCACTGAGCCATAGCCGGGCTAACAACAATCCGCCGCGGAAGCCTTTGCAATTAAAACACTAATTTCTGTTAACGATCTGGGCAGAAACAAGTGCAGAATTGGAAATTTTCCATCTTTCACCCCCTCGCCCGTCTTGAGGATCGTTACAGTGGCGCCCAAACGTTTAAGCTTATATTCGGCCTTCAGCCGAAAATTAAAACTTTGCATAACTTTATATTACGGCTAATAATATGTTTTTCCCAACTCAGTATTTTTTTTGTGTTCCGTTAATTCATCCACATGCGCATCGGCCTCCATTTTTATTTGTTGACACGGATGTTAGTTCCATATGGATTAATTAATGATTTTTTTTTGGTTATCATTTTCATTTTTATAATTGATTAATTAAAAGCAGTAAAATCCCTATAAAGTGTAATATCATGGTCATGTAACCACACCTATTTCCATGTAAAAACGTGTTGACGCTAGGTGTGCTTTCAAGGCTAAGTTTATTATACTACGGTATCGTCATAAATTAAGAACCCGCAATTGTTCCAAATTTTTTTTTGTTGACTACGTTGTTTGAATTTTATTTATGACTCTTATATAAATCGGGTTTCGTATGCAAATATTTCCTACACTACTGTTGTTGACGTATTTGTATTTTACCAAATTTAGTGTTTTTTCTTTCATTTTGACTCCATTTTCTTTATCACCTTAGCACGGACAATTATATCTAGAACGAAAGCATGATACGCTATCATGGTCACATCCTTCTCATGTTATATCGCGAAATTATAATTTTTTTTTTTTGGATACTATTGGTAATCAAAATTCTATTTTTACTATTCAATTTCCATTACATATTTAGGTGTTATTACGTACATATTATAATAGACTTAGAATAAAAATTTTGGTATATCTGTGCATATGCTCCTCAGAAATAAATTAATATTACAATTTTTGTGATTTATTAATTTATTATACTCAAAGTTTCGCTATCATTAAGTTGGTTTTGGGGATTTTTTTTTTTTATTTTTTTATTAGTAGTTTTAGGTTAGTGGGGTAGCTCAATCTACTTTCATTACTATTTATTTATTATTTCTTTTCATTTATTTATTTTTAATTTTAATTTACTAAATAACGTTACAATGTCGGTATTCAATTTAAAATCCGAAAATCTCGAAAATGACGAGTTTCGTATTGAATGCGAAATACGCGAAATAACTGGTCCGATGAAATCTCAGTTTTTATCTTTAGATGCTCGACTAGCACAAGAACGTGAAAATCAAGATTTGATACCAACTAAACCGCATCCCTATGCGACTCGGTTTCCTAATAGCGAGATATCTCTATGTTCCATTAAATTACAACACCTGCGAAGCAAACTTATACAGTTTTTAAAGACTAATCCAGAAGCTGAGGATGATCTGGAAATAATAGCCACGCAGATAATACATGTCAGACGTCGTCTAGACAGATTAGCCACTATCGATGATATGAGCAATTCATGTTCCATTTATTTTGAGATTTGCAATTCCCTTCTTACTTTGTGCGTAAATCATAAGCAGAAATCCCAAGATACCGATACCTCCTTGGTGGCGCTTAATGAAATTCTTATAGAACCGGTTTCTGAGGTCACTATAGAAGAAGGACCATCCCAATCGAATAATCAAACTACCACTCAGGGAACCGAAACTTCGTCAACCCCGAAGTCCAAGCCTTCGAATCAGGCCAATTTAGCACTTACGACTTCTCAAAACATTCCTTCAGGCCATACGTATCAAGTTCCACCGCAGTCAGTTCATGTTAGCCCTGCTTTTGTGCCACCGATTCTATCGAACCTGCCACCACCCCCACAAATGCCTCAAATGGAGATATGGCGAGGTAATGATGTTTCACAACCTCAAATGGTTAACCGCGTTACGCCGCCTGTTTATAGTTTAAATAGTGGGAAAAATCTGGAAGGGGCACAAATGAAGCCTGCTGAAACACAAGTTCCGCTATTAGCTAAATTAACACACCATACGCCCGTTTACAAATGGAATTTAAGGTTCGATGGTTCACCTTCCGGCATGGCAGTTGAGAATTTTTTTATGCGTGTGGAACACTTGGCTACGACACATGGGGTGTCATTTAACCACCTAATAAACGAAGTGATGTTCTTACTTAGTGGACCCGCACAGGAGCATTATTGGCTGACGGTTCAACAAATCTCGGGCTGTGATTGGGTAACTCTTCGAAACTCCTTTTTTCACCGATTTCAAGATCGTCGGACAGACGTAGACATTCGAAAACGAATAGATGACCGGAAACAAAAAAGAGGCGAATCCTTTGTTGATTTTTACTACGATACCCTGTCAATGACTATGCCTATGAAGGTTCCATTTTCTGAAACTGAGCTTATGGAGATTCTTAAGAAAAATATGCGTCTCGGATTAATTACCCATTTAGCCGGTAGACCTATTTTCTCCGTAAGCGAATTGGTTAGTACCTGTATTTCGACAGAGGATATTTGGAGACGAATAGATTATATTCCAGAAACAACATTAAAAATCAAGCCACACGAGATTGCTGCTTTTCACAATCTTATAGTACCAAAAGTTGATGTTACTCAACCGAACTTAACTCAAACTATGATACCGCCTGCCCCGAAGGGAACCGTAGGTCCTCAATTTATGGGGTATCCGGCGGATATTGACGAACTTAATTATAATCGACCGACTACTTATAATCCCCAAGTTGCACCACCGCCTGCACCGCGGTATTGTTTTAATTGCCGACAATTAGGTCACTATTGGTTCCGATGCGATTTACCTTCTACCACATTTTGTTATGTGTGCGGGAAACCCGACGTTAAAACCGTTCATTGCACAGACTGTTCGCAAAAAGCGGAAAACCCTTCGACGGGAATGAGTCGAGTCGGTCCACCTCATTCCCAGACAGCAAATCTCGGACCACGAACGATACTCTCACGACCTCAGATGTTAACACCGAGACCGAGCATGGGTTATCCCAAGCATCCGTAAATTGTGTTAACTTTCCGTCTCCTCAAGCTAGTGTGAAGGCCATCAACCATGTCAAACTCAACTCATTTCGATTTCGTGCCCAGAAATACTTTTCTGAGCGTAGGCGCATGTATGCTAAATGTGCAGAAACTATTTTATCCAACATACCTGAATCTCCTCAGGATAATCGCCCATATGTTACTGTTGAGCTTGAGGGGACCAAAATAAGGGGGCTGTTGGATAGTGGGGCGACCATTAGCGCTTTGGGTAAGGGAGCCGAACTGTTCATATCAAAACATAAACTTGTTCTACACCCAATTTCCACATTTGTACAAACCGCTTGCGGTTCATCGCAACCTGTATTAGGGTATGTTATGGTTAATGTGTTATTCCACCAACATACCACTTTAATGAAAATTTTCGTTGTCCCCTCGCTCCAGCAACCGTTATACTTAGGGTGCGATTTCTGGGAGATTTTTGGCATTGCCCCTAACGTGATTGCGAGTTTAAAGCTGGATCCAGTCTCTGCGTCTTCAAATTGTGCCTTGTCCAAACAGCACGACCTAACCGAAGTTCAACGACGTCAACTTCAAAGTATAATCGATCGTTTACCAAACTTTGAAAGAATGGGTCTAGGCAGAACTCATGTGCTTAGTCATCATATAGATATTGGGGATGCCCCTCCAGTCAAGCAAAGATTTTACGCTGTATCGCCCGCGATACAGAAACTGATGTATACAGAGCTGGATCGGATGCTGGCATTAGACGTAATCGAGGAAAGTTACAGTGCTTGGAGCTCCCCAATGGCCGTGGTGAAAAAGGCGAATGGTAACATACGATTATGCCTTGATGCCAGGAGATTAAACGCTCTTACGAAGAAAGATGCGTACCCACTGCCTTTGATCGACGGTTTACTGAGTAGATTGGACCAGACTAAATTCATCTCGAGCCTGGATCTCAAGGACGCCTTTTGGCAAATTCCTTTAGATCCAGGCTCCAGAGAGAAAACGGCATTTACCATTCCGGGGCGCCCATTATACCAATTTAAGGTGATGCCATTTGGGCTCTGCAATGCGCCCCAAACTTTGTCGAGGTTGATGCACCGGGTTATCCCACACCAACTTCATGATCGAGTATTCGTTTATCTCGATGATCTCTTGATAACCACAGCCACATTAGATGAGCACTTTGCGATTCTATCCGAAGTTGCTGAGAGACTGGCGAAAGCTGGTCTCACAATCAATGTGGAAAAATGTAAATTTTTACTGAGAGAAATCGAATATCTTGGTCATGTCATTGGTGAGGGAGGACTGCGCCCCAACCCCGATAAAGTAAAGGCCATTGCAGAGTTTCCGGCACCAAAAACTGTCCGTCAGGTTAGAAGGTTTTTGGGTGTCACGGGATGGTACCGCCGTTTCATCCGCAATTACTCTGTGGTGTCTGCCCCCCTGACTGACCTTCTGAAGAAGGGCAGGAAATTCAACTGGAATGCGGAAGCTCAACAATCGTTTGATACGTTGAAGTTAGCGTTAGTCTCAACCCCTGTCTTAGCGACGCCTCATTTCAATCAAAGGTTCTTCATTCAGTGTGATGCAAGTTCGACTGGAGTTGGAGCTGTCCTTTTTCAGAGGGATCAGGATGGGGAAGACCGACCGTTAGCATATATGTCACATAAGCTTTCTGGTGCTCAACGAAATTACAGTGTGACGGAGCTCGAATGCCTTGCCGCTTTACTGGCTATCGATAAATTTAGAGCATATGTCGAGGGGCTTCCGTTCACTGTAATTACGGATCACTCGAGTTTAACATGGTTGATGTCGACGAAAGATTTAACTGGACGTCTAGCCCGATGGAGCTTGAAGCTGCAAGGGTTTGATTTCACAATCGAATACCGCAAGGGCTCCGAAAATAGTGTTCCCGACGCCCTATCTAGGATATATATGGATGCTTTTTCACTTTCCGATAGACCTCTGAATATCGATTTGGATTCGCCTGCTTTTCGGTCGGAAAAATACACAGAACTGATTCTCTCCTTGGAAAATAGTAGAGCTAAGAATAATGTCAAAACCATGGATGGTAAGGTTTTTATTAATCTTAAACCTCAAATGGAATTGTCACCGGATAATGACCTCCCCTGTTGGAAACTTATAGTTCCGGAGGAACTTAGACAAACCTTGATAAATTCGGCACATACACCTCCTACCTCTGCACACTTAGGAATTCGGAAAACTATTGACCTCCTTAAACGGTATTTCTACTGGCCTTCCTTATCTTTAGATACCAAAAGCTTTATAAATGCCTGTCAACTATGTAAAGCAAATAAAGCCTTAAATTATTGCAATCGACCTCCTCTGGGAACTCTCTCTGCCACTTCGAGGCCTTGGCAGCGAATTTACCTGGATTTCTTGGGTCCTTATCCCCGAACACGGAGCGGTAATACGTCTATCTTCATTGTTGTAGACCACCTTACCAAGTTTGTGTTGACCAAGGCAGTACGTCAAGCTACCGCCGAAGAAGTGGTAAGATTTCTGGAGACACAGGTCTTCTTGATGTTTGGAGTCCCGGAAGTGGTGGTGACGGATAACGGAAGACAATTTGACTCCGGCTTAATGAATTCTCTGTGCGGAAAATATGGTGTA
The DNA here is from genome assembly GCA_963691935.1 of Nephrotoma guestfalica. Taxonomy (NCBI): domain Eukaryota; kingdom Metazoa; phylum Arthropoda; class Insecta; order Diptera; family Tipulidae; genus Nephrotoma; species Nephrotoma guestfalica. The sequence continues at coordinate 97,830,772 of OY829915.1, forward strand.
CGTCATATTTACACGGCTAAGTACGCACCTCAAGCGAATGCATCCGAAAGGGTAAACCGGACCCTTCTAGCTGCTCTGCGGTCGTATATACAAGCTGACCAGAAAATATGGGATACTAACCTAGCCGCAATTACCAATGCCCTGCGGAACTCTATCCACGAGTCCACGGGAGTTTCGCCTCACTTTGCTGTGTTTGGGCAACATGCTGTTCTACACGGTTCCGTGTATCCACTTCTAAAAGCTAGCCAACAACTTACGGGAAACGAAATTTATTTGGCTGATAAACCGGACATGCTCCATAGAGTATACCAGCAAATTGCGAAGCATTTGAAAGAAGCAAGGCAAAAATCCCAAATGTCATATAATATGCGAAGTAGATTGCCTAAAGTGCGTGTAGGGCAAACAGTCTTTGTCAGAAACTTCGCCCAGAGCAAAGCATCAGATAACTTTACTGCAAAATTGGCCCCTAAATTTATTAAATGTACGGTGTCAAACTTAATTGGAAACGTTTCTTGCGAATTAGACGACATGAAAGGACAGTCGATGGGAGTGTATCATCTCAAAGACATCAAAATTTAACATTCATATTGTTCTACCTTAGTGCTTATAAACCATGATTACTGTTAATGTACCAAAATAGTTAAATAATTGGGTTGGTCTATTCCTCTCAAATTCACGAAATGGATTTTCCCATGTAAGAGAAATTTCCCATTTAACATATTACTACCCGGCATAAGACTCATCTCAGGGCAAGGTCGTCCCCACGATTTGTAACGAATGTTTTTGTTCGTCCCAAGTATAATCCCGGTGGGCACCCCCGAGTTCGATAATTTATTTATATATTACTGAATCATACTATACCATTCTTAAGTATGTAATGGAACTTGAAAGTACCGAAATTCATTTTGACAAAATTGGAAAACTGGATTCGTATTCCATCCTGGAAATAAAAAAAAAACGAAATCGCATGATGATTGCGGTTACGGTTTTTCTTCTTGGACTATAAAAACCAAAATTTGACTAACACGCGGACAGTTTGTATCTGGTGTTTCATGGAAATTAAGTTAAAAAAAAATCTTTACTAAATTTATCTCGGTTCTTTTATATAAACTAAATTTGAATGCATATTATTTGTGCGGTGTTGATAAGAAAAGTTTAATGATAAAGATAAAGATTTAATGTTAGTTATATTAAAATATCGATTAATAATAAGGATAATTTGTGAACATATATACATAGCTAGTGATGAGTGATTATAAGACAATTTAAAATAAATAAAAAATAAATCAAATGTGGAAATGGACGAAAGTGTTGTGGACAATTTATTCAAAATTTAATACGTGGAAATAAAACTTAATCTAAATAAAATAATAATAACGACCAGAAATAACTTAATCAACAAACAACAACAAAAATAACTATTTCCAAACTAAAACAAAACAAAAAAAAAATAAAAATAAAACTGAATAAAAGTCAAATCGAAATTTAATTAGTGAATTGGAAAATTATAGTGATTGGATTACGCGTTTGTATTTACAACGCGCTAATCTTCATTAATAAACAATTTGTGTGTGGGTGTGAGGCCGTATCATGAATGCACTGAATCAATAACAAACGTGCACGAAGTGGCCTTTAAACTGATATTCGGCGAGATCGCGAAATTACGTGCAAAGGGAAACTTGGGACTGTGAAGTAGTATTCCTTGCACGTTAGTTCCTAAAATTTAAAGTTATAACTATAAATTCAAATCAAGTAAATTAATTATAAATTAACACACAACCTAAACTCTATAAAAACATAATTACATAAATTAATCGTCGACACAATAGATGAATGGATTTTTTTTTATCATATGGATTAACCACGTCATCATTACGGATTACGCGTACAACAATGCCGGCCAACGCATCGTTAAAAGGTACCATTTAAAATTTTTTTTTGGGGTTAATTAAATAATTCAATTTGCTGTTTGAGTAACTCGTTTTCTATAATTATTAAATTTATTTTTGTTTATTGTATGCCTTTTTGTTATATTTTTCTTATCATTAATAAATACGGGTATGGTAAATTTATTATAAGTAATGATCTTTTTCTTAAATTTCCACCATTCACACTTAGTCGTTTTCCGCTAATCGTTTTGATTTCAGGATGGAATAACTAAACTAATTATAGGGTGTGATCATGGTAAGTAGTAATAAATCGTAGGTATATAATTGTCCGTGCTAAATTTTGTTTCCGTAAGATGTAATCGGCGGTAACTCCAGGTTTTTTTTCTGCAAGGTTCCATTTTCTACCCACCCATCCACTGAGCCATAGCCGGGCTAACAACAATCCGCCGCGGAAGCCTTTGCAATTAAAACACTAATTTCTGTTAACGATCTGGGCAGAAACAAGTGCAGAATTGGAAATTTTCCATCTTTCACCCCCTCGCCCGTCTTGAGGATCGTTACACCTCTTTCCTGGTATATCAACCACTAACCCCTCTATCCGCTCCCGAGCTTGCTCTGGGGCCAGCTTTCCACGCTTCAGCATTGCTACAACCTTGTAAACACGTGCGTTACTTCTCTTAAGGACGTTGACATTTCAGAGAACTTTGGTGACTTGCTTACCCGATCGGCTCGACCTTCAATGTGAGCTAATTTTGCACTCGTCTCTGGTAACCAATCTTCGGTTGGTACATCTTAGGTTTTGCATTACCCCTTTTTATACCAACTTTAGCTTCTTTGTGCAAGCCTCAATTTCACGTCTAGGTTGTTTCTGTGCGGCCTGATACGGTTTGATAGGCTCGATGAACGAGTCCTCGCGCTCTGCCTCTATTTTACGCACTAGCGCTTCTCTCATCGTTTGAGTTATTTCCTGGTGGGCTTTGTCAATCAGATTACGCACCTCAAACTATATTCCCAACTCCTCGTCACTTGATAACAAATATTCTGAGTCCACTTATGTCAAAAGAGCTCATAGTTCCGAATGCTACCACGTAAACTAGTTCATCCCCGGAGTGCGGGTTTGGACATTTTTTATTTTTATTTATTTATATTACGACTGAGTCTTGTAGCCATTTAGTAATTTATATTGCATAATTAAGTATTTGATTAGCCGGGGTAATCAAGTGATTATCCCCAGTTACGTGTAACCCCTCCTCAGATTTTTCGCCACAGATTTTTCGCCTCTTCTTGTTGGTGTGGTAGTCAGCAAAAGCTCGATCATTAGATCTCGATGGAGGTTGTCGTTTCGAATGTACCACGGTACATTCACAATGCATCGCAGGATTTTATTTTGAATTGTTTGTTTGATTTTGATATTTGTCTTCTTGACACAACCCCAGAGTTGGCTACCATATGTCCATACAGGTTTCAGGATTTGTTTGTATAACAGCAGTTTGTTAAGGATCGCTAGTTCAGATTGTCTCCCTAACAGCCATTGCATTTTTCTAAATTTTATGTTTAGTTCTCCTCTCTTCCTTTTTATGTGTTTCTTCCATCTAAGTTTAGCATCTAAAGTCATGCCGAGATATTTAGCAGTGTTTGCATGCGGTACTACTATCGAACTTATCTTTATTGGTGTATGATTAACTTTTAGATTTGTAAAGTTCACTTGGATTGATTTTGCTTCATTTAATTTAATTCGCCATTTCTTTGTCTAATTGCATATCAGGTTAGTTGCCTTCTGTAATTTACTAGTGTAGTCATTGATGTTCTTTATTGTTGCAAGTATTGCCGTGCCATCGGCAAAAGTCGCAATAGTTGCTTCTGTAATTGGTATATCTCTAGTACATAGGAGATAAAGGATTGACCCAAGAACACTCCCTTGTGGTACTCCTGATATTATCCTTTTTAGTTGGGAGTATTCATGCTCATACTTTACTCGGAAGTGCCTCTCTGATATGTATGATTTTAGAATTTGAAAAAATTGCTCCGGAAGATCTCGATGAAGTTTGAATTCTAACCTCTGGTGCCATACGTTGTCGAATGCTTGCGCTACATCAAGGAATATAGTTGAGCAAATTTGTTTGCTTTCTAGTGATTTCTCGATTACATCAGTAATTCGATGTACTTGTTCAATCGTAGAATGTTTTTCCCTAAATCAAAACTGATGTGGGGGGATAAGATTCCTTTTTTCGATAATTGGTTTTAGTCTTTTAAGAAGAACCTTTTCAAGTACTTTCGATAATGTTGGTAGCAGAGAAATTAGCCTATATGAAGCTTTATCATTTGGAGGTTTGTTCGGCTTAAGCATCATAATTACTTCTGCAACTTTCCATTGTCTTGGTACATATCTTAGTCGTAAAATTAATACGAATTATTAATTATATGCACTAGTTTTCTCAACGCTTTCTCCGATAATACTTTTATTATCTGACCCGTTATAAGATCATATCCTGGAGCCTTATACGCATTCAGGTTATTCTTGACTTCCCATTTTAGTTCTTTCAATGTTACGGGCGTAATTTTCATTTCATCTTTTTTATTTGTCGTGGTGATATTTTCCTCTTTCGTTTGTTTGGGGTAAGGTTGAAATGTTTATTCAAGGTAATTTGCAAACAAATCTGCTTTTTGTTTAGCATTTCGAGCCCAGTTTTCTTTATTTTTAATTGGAGGAACCTGAAGTTTGGGTCTTTTAACATTCTACGATTGAATAATAATGAATAATCAGTATCTTTTAGCCCAGTTAGAGTACTGATATATTTATTAACTGACTGATTGTCAATGTCTTTTATTAGGTATTTTAATTTGTTGCTCAAATGGTTAAATACTCGTACCCTCTTATTTTCCGGGTTTCGATGTTTTTGCCATTTTTTCTGTGCTTTTCTTTTATTTTTAAGAAGTTCTCTCACTTCCTCTGGATAGCTAGCATTTCATTTCCTTACTATTATTAGGAGTGCTTTCCCACGCAGAACTTTGGATATTGTGGATGAGTTTATCTAGTTCGTCTTCTATTTGGGCTGGTCCCTGTATTGGGTTGTGCAGACTAATTCTTTCTGTTAAATGTGTTTGGAAGAGATCCCAATTGGGTTTGGAGGTCGTTAATTTTGGGTTGCTCTCTTTTATAATTATTGTTTGGCTAAGTATCATAATAACTGTAGAATGATCTGACGATAGATTTTCACTGTTCTCTACATGGATATAATTATCTGAAATCCCTCTTGTAATAAAGAAGTCTATAAGATCTTTAGTCTACTGATATCCGTAGACCAATAGGTTGACGTACCGCCTGAGTGAAACTCGCATTTTAGTTGTTTGCTTGCTGCGAACAGTTCTTTTCCTACAGCAGTCGTTAACCGTGATCCCCAATAGATATTTTTTGCATTATAGTACCTCCAATTATGAAAACACTTTCTAGTATTTTGAGAAGATTAGTATAATCTACTTGTTTGAGATTGTATCTCGGAGGGCATAATATTGCTGAGATATTACAAGTTTTAATATTGTTTAATTGTATTTTCATTGTTGTGACTTGCATGGAGAGCTTCTCGACTTTAAGTTCTTCGTTATGTTTTATATGATCTTTTATGAGGATAGCTGATCCACCTCTAGCTTTGTTCTCTGGATGTAATGCATGGTAGCAATTATATCCTTTTATTTTACAGAATGAGTTTTGGTGAAATGAGTTTCTGATATATCTATATTATGCATGTTCAAATATATATCTAGTTCTTGAATGTGATGCAATACCCCATTTGCTTTCCAGGTTACAATTCGTATTGTTTTATTCATTTCTTTTGTTTATAATTCGTTTTTATATAATTTATATTTTGATACACTCGATCAAGTGTTTCTTCTACTCTTTTATTGAAACTAGTTTGTGATTCCATTTCTTCTAGTGTGTTCTGCAGACTCATTTCCTGCGAGATAAGTCTTTTGTTGAGGTTCTCTAGATTTCTCAGTATGTCCTGTAAAACGAGATCCACTTTTAACTGTTTCTGCTCTGTTTACTGAACTATTTGTGCATAAGTAACGTTTTCATTTACTCGCCTTCTTTGTATGTTGAGATTAGGAGTTAATGATTTAGGCTCCGTGGTTTTTTTTCTAGATTGTACATATCTTGATGTATCTGGTTTGCGTGATTTATCTCTCATTTTCTGTAGTTGTACTGCTACTTCATATCCTCTGTAGTTGGCTGGATGCTGGCCTTTACAATTGATACATTTCGTTGTATTTCGGGAAACTGTGCAGGCGTTTCCAGCGCGTTTTCCTGCACATTTAACACATCTTGCTTCACGATGGCAGTACTTTTGTGTATGATTATTATCTTGGCAGTTTTTACATTGAGGTATTAGTCGAGTGACCTTTCTCGGTGTTTCTATTTTAACTCTGAGGTTGAGGATAGCCTTAATATTATAAATATTTTCGATTTTTTCTTGATTGTCGAAGGTTAGCATGAAAAGTGGGAGTCCTCTTCTCATGATTTTAACATTTCCTGCCCTATTTTCTCGTCTCTCTTTTCTGATGATGTTGACTGCATCGATTATATGGCGTTTGTTTTGAAGGTCCTCAATAATTTCATCTTTTGTTGGATGGAGACCTCGTGCCATTACTTTAATTGATCGATCATTTGTATCCTCGTAGGTATACCACTGGTGACCAACAGAATTTAATTTGCTAGCTAGAGCTTTATAATCTTTCAGGCTCTGTTGTGGGTATTTTCCAAATATTATTACTGAGCGATATTACTTTGTAGTCATTTCGTACTACTTCTTTCATCAGTTTCTGAATACTACCGTGATTTGTTATTCCTAGAATATTGATCGGAGGAGAAACCTGTTTCTTTTTTTCTGGTTCATGCACTTTTGGTGCAGTAATTGCATTGGCAGTTTTAATGTGGGTTTGAATTGGCTCAACTTTTGGTGATGATTCAGCTTTCCTCTTGCTTGGGTTGGTTTCTTTTCTTGGCTTCTAATTTGGGACATGCCACAGATAAACTATGTACACGGGGATCCAGCATCGCAACTGCACAACTACTAAGCCTTTACAGTATGTGTGGTGTGTTCCACCAAGCATTAGATCAGGTTTATATGCTCGAAGGCAAGACCGCGGTCCACACACCACAATACCACAAAAACTTTGCTATTTTTTCTATAGTCAGCCGCAGCATATTTAAATAACTAAAGAAACGAATAACGTTGGAGACCAAGGTGAAACAATTATGATTAAATCCTCAATCAAAATATAAATTTTTAAAATTTCATTGGTGAATAATACCAGGATGTTTGGGCCGAATTATGGCCCTATTTGGGCGCCACTTGAAACGGGTTAGTCTCTACCTAAAGCTCGGGCTAACCCAGTTTCATAGAAAATTTGCCTTTACCTGTATTACATTTCCCTGCGGGGATGGGGATGCACAAGTAACGGCCTTGATAGCCGCATCAAAAATCAAAAAAATAAAAATAAAAATGCGAAAGGAGAAATGGGGGTATCGGACCCCGAAGTAGTAAGTTTGGCTTTATCAACCCATGACGAGGGTCAAACCAACTGTGGCTGCATAAGGTGAAGGGGGTTTTAAGCTAACATTATATATCAAACCGTAACATTAAATAGTGTTAAAAACCTGCTTAGCAACACCTAATTTTTGTTGGGGTTAGTAAAATATTTATTTTAGATAGTAAAATGTTGCCGACAGAAGGAAAATGAGTTGCAAGCAACAGCAATTTCCGTCCCTAGAGACAGTCGGATGACAGATTACACAAGAATGTTAGTAGATTGTTATACTCACCAAAGTTTGTGTGCCGCGTCCAAAACTCAATAAAAAAAATAATTTTCTTTAAAAACTGCTCGAACACACAAAAAAAACTTTTAATACTCACAAAAAAAACATATACACAATTATAACACAGTCCTTCACTGCCAGTTGCGGTCAAGCTACCTCACGTGGTAGTTAATTTCAAAAGACTGCCTCCTTACCAAGAAAATGTCGCGGTATTTATTCGAAAATTAATTAGTTGTTGAGAGGGAATTAACATTTTAAGCACAGTGATTAAAAGTGCTCTCTCATTCAACTTACGCTTTTTTGATGATAAACCAAAAAAAATTGTAGAAACCGCGCGTGTGTGGATTTCCGATTTGTATTTATTACTTGCGGAAGTTTGTACAACAACAAATACAAATGGTTTTAATTTTACATAGATTGGCATATTCGTAAATTTGTCAATGCTATATATAAACGAACCATTTGCATTTATCGTGTACTTGAAAAATAAAGGCATCAAATTACATGAACCAATTTACGCTTACTCTACTGAAGTTCTCTAACAAAATTCTAAAATGAATTAGTTAAATGACTTTGTAGTAAATAAACGTAGATGAAAATGTGAAGAGATAACATGATTAATATACATCAATTAGATATACAGGATGGCTGACGCGAAGTGTTACCAAAACAAAACGCCAAAGAATTTTTATTTTTTGATGAATTTATTGAATCAAAGTAAAAAATTTCTAAATATTTAAATTTTCCAATTGCATTATCAGTTTTCGATTTGGCCACCCTTAGGGGCGATTATGGCCGATAAAGCTATTGCATGCAGCACGAAAGTGGCTCTGCAGTATTTTGGTTCATTCCCGGCGAAGCGCTTGCTTGAGATGATCGACATTTTGGTATTTTTTTGTCTTAACCTTGCTCTTCAAAATACCCCAAACCGAGAAATCTAGCGGATTTGCATTCGGTAAATTTGGTGGCCATTGGCCAGTGGAAATAAACCGCGGAACGCTGTTTCTCAGCCAATCTTCATTGATGCGCGCTTTATGACTCGGAGCCGAGTCCTGTTGAAATGTCCAGGCTCTGCAGCCGAAATGTTTTTGTGCCCAAGGCTTCAACGCTCCCTCCAATGCATGATCTCGATACATTTGAGCATTTATCTTGATGCCACGGTCCAACAAAACGAGCGGTGAACGGCTCTCGGCCGTTACGGCGGCTCAAACCATCACTATCGGCGGCGCTTGGTTTCGAGTGGCGATCCGTTGGTCCAAATTTTCAGTAGAACGGCCGGGCAAATAAATCCGGTCGTTTTGCTTGTTCACATATTGCTCAATAACGAACTGACTCATCGGAGAAAACCAAATTCGGCGTAACAAATCGTTTGCTATTTCCACTCTAACTTTTTTTTGAGCATCGGTGAGACCATGCGTTTTATGGAATTTCAAGGCCTTTAGTCCAAGATGATCTTCGTCTCACTAGCCATTTTTCTGCCGCTACGGCGCGGATTCCGAGCCAATTTCGCCTTCACCTTCCGAATGATATCCGGCGATATTGCAGTACGTTTCGGTACACCACCTTGACGTTTTGCAATGCTGCGAGTATCGTTTTACCGATTTATGGTGCGATACACAGACTGCGGCGATCTGCGGCTGTGGTTTTCCAGGGAAATATAGAGCAATCACACTATTACGCTTGAATTCCATTGCGGATAACTTTTTCTGAATATTTCCCACTAAAATGCTTTTGTACGCTTGTAAACAATGGAATGAACTGTCATTAGTGTAAATTTGAGCGTTCTGTCATCACTGGTTTGATAGCAATGACAGTCTGAAGTTGGTAACACTTCGTGTCAGTCACCCGGTAGTTGAAGATGTTATCTTCAAAGTCATGCCGATAAGAAAATAATTTTATATTTGGGATAGGTTATTAACGGAATTAAATAGAATTCCGTTACATCCGTTATTATAATATACGGAGTTTCTATGACATCAATACCATTTGCTTGGACACATTTCGTAGTTTTCGGGTTGCGATTGTATCTGACTTACAACTGCTAAATTCTCCGAATACTCACTAATGCTGGAGTGCTCTGTACCAAATTGTTGTCCTGAATTGGTGTATTGCTATGAGATTAGTGCGCCTACCGTGGGTCGGAGCTAGTCCACTAATTCAAAGCAATGTATATTTAATTAATGAGAAACGATATTCTGACTGATATTTTCACTTCTAATTTTATTATAAAAATTCTACAGCTTATATAGTAAATAAATGATTCAAGTAAATGCTATATCAGCATTGAATAAATGATTCAAGTAAATGCTATATCAGCATTTCCTGTTTACACTCTTACTTAATAATATAAATTCAAGTAAGTGCTATATGTCAGCACTTTATGATTTTAATTCTTACTTAATATATATTTATGTTTATAATTCTCTGTTACCAGCTGAATTGGTAACAATTGGCCTGTTTTGAGAAGGGTATTGATATTTGACAAAACTGGTACAAGATTATCTGTAATGTAATGTATTATCTGTTTCCCTATTTTATTTTATAATATTTTTAACTTTAAGTTTATTACTAAATTGTTATTTTATTATGTTATAAATATTATACTTTGTACATTATTTTTGTTCTAGTTGTCGTTTTAGTGGAGAGCTGGATAGAAACCAAGTGCAAATTTTATCGATTAAAAATCCATAAAATGTCAAATAAGATTGTAGCAGGCCTTTGATTTTGCTGGGTGACCAAACAACAAAACTATATGAATAATGTTTCTTGATGGATATGGTCCCCTTTAAAACCAAAATAAGTCTAGCAGCCTTTGCTTTCTCCAGTTTCTTCTAAAAAATTATTTTTTTATGTTGATCTTTTTTATAGATAAATTGTGTGCTTGGTTCCTCTCCTGATTAGTTTTTAAAGGACAATAAATCCATTTGCTATCCGTTCTCTTTAAAACTATTATTAAATTAAATCATGTTGTACTTAATAAGATTATAAAAAAATATGTTTATATACCTAGATATCTTTTATATTGGCTACGCAAAATGAATCAGACAAATTTCCATAGATACACCGTGTGGCACACGAAATTTTCTGCTTCGACTTTTGGAGAGAAAATTAGGATCGCTTTTACCAAAATCATTATCCGTAATGTGGGTGTGTGTATGTAGTTATTTTGATTTTTTTCTGTAAAAACATTTTGCACATGTGCAATGCACCAAATAGGCATGCACGCACATGTATAACAAATTAAATCACAAATTTAAGAACATTTTCCATTAAATATTAAAATATATTTTTGTACCATTTTCAAACATAACAAAAAAGGATTTTCATAAATTTGTACAGGATGTCCGCCGGGAAGGTATACTAAAGGGTGATTTTTTTGTGGTTAGGATTTTCATGCATTAGTATTTGACAGATCACGCGGGATTTCAGACAAGGTGTCAAAGAGAAAGATGCTCAGTATGCTTTGACATTTCATAATGAATAGACTTACTAACGAGCAACGCTTGCAAATAATTGAATTATATTACAAAAATCAGTGTTCGGTTCGAAAAGTGTTTCGCGATTTACGTCCGATTTATGGTCTACATAATCGACCAAGTGAGCAAACAATTAATGCGATTGTGACCAAGTTTCGCACTCAGTTTACTTTATTGGACATTAAACCAACCACACGAATGCGTACAGTGCGTACAGAAGAGAATATTGCGTCTGTTTCTGAGAGTGTTGCTGAAGACCGTGAAATGTCGATTCGTCGCCGTTCGCAGCAATTGGGTTTGTGTTATTCGACGACATGGAAGATTTTACGCAAAGATCTTGGTGTAAAACCGTATAAAATACAGCTCCTGCAAGAACTGAAGCCGAACGATCTGCCACAACGTCGAATTTTCAGTGAATGGGCCCTAGAAAAGTTGGCAGAAAATCCGCTTTTTTATCGACAAATTTTGTTCATCGATGAGGCTCATTTCTGGTTGAATGGCTACGTAAATAAGCAAAATTGCCGCATTTGGAGTGAAGAGCAACCAGAAGCCGTTCAAGAACTGCCCATGCATCCCGAAAAATGCACTGTTTGGTGTGGTTTGTACGCTGGTGGAATCATTGGACCGTATTTTTTCAAAGATGCTGTTGGACGCAACGTTACGGTGAATGGCGATCGCTATCGTTCGATGCTAACAAACTTTTTGTTGCCAAAAATGGAAGAACTGAACTTAGTTGACATGTGGTTTCAACAAGATGGCGCTACATGCCACACAGCTCGCGATTCTATGGCCATTTTGAGGGAAAACTTCGGAGAACAATTCATCTCAAGAAATGGCCCGGTAAGTTGGGCACCAAGATCATGCGATTTGACGCCTTTAGACTATTTTTTGTGGGGCTACGTCAAGTCTAAAGTCTACAGAAATAAGCCAGCAACTATTCCAGTTTTGGAAGACAACATTTCCGAAGAAATTCGGGCTATTCCGACCGAAATGCTCGAAAAAGTTGCCCAAAAGTGGACTTTCCGAATGGACCACCTAAGACGCAGCCGCGGTCAACATTTAAATGAAATTATCTTCAAAAGGTAAATGTCATGGACCAATCTAACGTTTCAAATAAAGAACCGATGAGATTTTGCAAATTTTATGCGTTTTTTTTTTAAAAAAAGTTCTCAAGCTCTTAAAAAATCACCCGTTACTTTGTTTGTTTATGATTTTTGATTAAATGAAAGAGAATGGATCTTATATTGATAAATGTTTTATTTAATGTCGGCAATTATATGGAATACAATATCAGATAAATGTCCGCCTCTGTTAGCCTCACAAATGCGAGCCCTTTTGAGCACATTTTTCATTACATTCTCACACATTTCACGCGGTATTTCATTAATTTCATCACGAATATTTTGTTTGAGTTGCTCAAGCGTTTCTGGTTTGTTTGCATAAGCCTTGCTTTTTAGATATCCCCACAAAAAGAAGTCCGGAGCAGTCAAATCAGGCGACCGTGGAGGCCAATCAACATCACCATTTTTTGAAATAACTTGTTGTGGCAAGAGTTCTCGCAGTAATTCCATTGTAATCCTGGCTGTATGCGATGTGGCACCGTCTTGTTGATACCACATGTTAATCAAGCCCAAAGTATGCAGTTGTGGCGTTAAAAAGTTTTCAATCATATCACGATATCGCTCCCCATTCACAGTTACCGTTACGCCGTTTTCATTTTCAAAAAAGTAAGGTCCAATGATTTCTCCTGACCAAATTGCACACCAAACTGTCACTTTTAATGGATGTAAAGGTGACTGATGAATAATGTGAGGGTTTTCCATTGCCCAGAACCGACTATTCTGTTTATTCACATATCCATTTAAATGAAAATGTGCCTCGTCACTCATTATAATTTTTTCATGAAAATCGGGGTTGTCATGGGCGAGCTGTAACATCCTATTGGCATATGTACGGCGGCGTAAATGGTCTTGTGGAAGAATTTGCCACGTGTCTACTTCACGACTGTCAAGTATGAACTGTCAATTCTAATATTCGCCTAAATGGCGGCAAAACAAAGTAGTACACCTTCCCGGCGGACACCCTGTAAATGTTTTTAGATTTCTTAGTCCTTGAACGAAACGAACGGTAATTGTATTTTTCATATTCAGTTGGGGTATGTGTGTGTGTTACAAAATTGTAAACAACTGTTACTCTAACCAAAATCTACTTAAATATAAGTCCTGCTAACTCCACGCATATGAAATAAACAATAACTAACTAAAGATGCATTGGTAATTTTTTTTCCATTGTAATTTTATTTTTACAACTAATCATAAATGTGTAGGTGCAGAAACGAACAAAAATAAAAAAAGATAATTCAAATTTACATTGCATTATTAGTGTATCCAACCAGTGCACCTAGAATTCAACAGGCCACACTGCTTTCTATGTCATCAAATTTATGTCTACAGTTAGTTCTTTGAACTATAGACGGCAGTCACGTTCATAAAAAGGATAAACGAAAATAAACAGAAAAAAGAAAATATTTATACGAGTGCTAAAAGTAAGGTTATGTCTTCCCTTAAATTACACGAAATGTGTACACATTTTGCACGTGTTTACATATTTAACACAATTTAAAATGCATAATTTTATAATAATAATATGAATTAATACTTACCTATAGCTTTTTATTAAATTTTAAATTATATTTTTAGAATATTTTTTTTGTTGTTTGTTTACAATTTGTTTTTTTATCAATATGGCAGCTTACACAAAAAAAAAATCAAAACAATCTTTATAATTTTAGTGCTGCCTACATTAGTCAAAGATGGAACTGACGACATAAATTTACGTCATATAGCAAAATGTTTAAAGCAGTGTGGCCTGTAGTATTCTAGGTGCACTGATCCAACACATTCTTTGGTAGCTTTTTTATATAGGTATCTGTCAATGAGCGTTAGAGCAGGACCAAAATCTACTTAAATATAAGTCCTGCTCTAACGCTCATTGACAGATACTTATATAAAAAACTACCAAAGAGTGTGTTGGATACACTAACAATGCAATGTAAATTTAAATTAATTTTTTTCATTTTTGTTCGTTTCTGCACCTACACATTTATACTTAGTTTTAATAATACATCTTTAGTTAGATATTGTTTATTTCATATGTGTGGAGTTAGCAGGACTTATATTTAAGTAGATTTTGGCACGACTTATATTTAAGTAGATTTTGGCTAAACGCATAAAGGAGGATAACTATTTTACGATTACTAAATATACAACTAATATTCCTATGCACACAAATGTATTCTACATGTAGCATATATTTGTGTTGGTTTCGGCACATATCGGCATATACAACTTTGTATTTAACTGTATGAAATTAAAAAGGGAAAATATGATATATAAGCCTCTCGTTCAAAAATATTACTTATGTACACTGATCGAAAATTGTAAGTAATATTTTTCATATACAGTGATATATAACTGAGTTTACCTCTCTTATATCCTCGTTGGTAGGAGGATGGTATCGTAGTAAACATTTACATATACATATTAGTATTTAGTATGCATTATGTATATTTTATATGCCTGTCTATACTGATTTATCCAAATTAATTACATATATAACTTAATTTTTTCTAAGTGTACTATACAGTTGATATATGATTTAATATTAAGATACATAACAATTTTGTAAATGATTTTATTTTTGAGAAAATCAATAAAACTAGGTTTTACCGGAAAGATGTCATTGAGACATTGAGAAAATGTACTACGTATTTAGATTTGTCTCCAAAAAACAAACCTTCAAATTTTTGTTACTGTGTTATTTTTGTTTCGATTACTACTCTCTTATTTTTTTTTTTTTTGCTTTATTAATTAAAACTGAGACTGTGCTCATCTAGCAATTTATCTTTCAAATTTACAAATTTCACATTTCTTTAATAATTCTGATTTGTTGGGGTGAAACCCAATGGTTAGTCCCAAAATTAATTAAACCTATTTAAAATATAATTTTAATTTGGTATGTTGATTGAAGTCTTCTTTCAACGACAGGGTTATCTATCATATGGCGAATATAGGGATTTCCATGTTCCTGGAGCCTTATTTCGTGTTTGGTGGCGTGCTTTTTTATTCCACCTTTGATGTATTCCATCTGTAAGTCCCTGTGAAGGTCATTTCTTGTGTACCACGGAGCATTTACGATGCTACGGAGAACCTTGTTTTGAAACGTCTGTATCATTTTGGCGTTTGTTTGCTTAGTACATCCCAGAGTTGAATACCGTAGGCCCATATCGGCTGCAGAATTTGCCGATATAGCAGCAGCTTGTTGTATATTGTAAGCTCAGAGCCTCTACCTATGAGCCAATACATTTTTCTGAACTTAATATTAAGTTCCTCTTTTTTCTTTTTGACGTGCTCTCTCCACTTGAGCTTGGCATCGAGATTCATGCCCAGATATTTAGCTTTGTTTGCATATGGCACCGGTCGTGAGTTAATTACTATCTGTAGATGGGAAGCCTTTTGATATGTAAAGTTAATATGCGTGGATTTCGTCTCATTAAGATTGATTCTCCAGCGCTTAGTCCAGTTACAAACCGCATTGGTAATCTTCTGGAGTTTGCTCGTTGCATAAGCGACATTACTTCCAATCGCCATGATTGCTGTGTCATCTGCAAAGGTGGCTATGGTTCCTTCATCTGTTGTTGGAATATCCCTTGTATATAATAATTGGTCTTAAGACACTCCTCTGTGGGACACCGGCAGAGATTTTCTTTAGCTCGGAGTATTCATCCTCATATTTCACACGAAAATGTCTATTGGATAAATAAGACCTTAGTATAACATAAAATTGCCTTTATCGAATGATTGGGCGACATCCAGAAATATGCTGGAGCATACTTTTTTGCGTTCTAACGTTCTTTCAATAACGTTGGTGATTCTATTCACCTGTCCAAGTGTGGAGTTCTTTCCCCTGAATCCAAATTGATGTGGGGGAATTACTTACTAATCTCTTGCACATATTTTAAGACGTTGAAAACTAAAGCTAGTGATTTTAACCCAATTTGCAAAAACATTAATGTTTCGGTGCCGGTTGTAGTATGTACTATATAATTAATTATGAGTATACACGATATCTTTGCAGTTCCATTTTAGCAGTTTATAACCCTAAACGTAAAAACCACCCTATATGGTTTTATAGGTTTTATATAGCACATTTTTAGCACTCGGTATCTAAATTAAAATTCAAATGGACTCCCTACTTCAAGAACGATTTATTACTTAAAGTTGTCCAAGAAATAACCCCCGTATAATATTTGAACTCAAGTACAAACATTCTGTATTTTGTTTTAGTAAGACAAATTTATTCCATGTATATTTTACGCTCCTGAACAAGTGCAAAGTCCCTTGCACTGAACCAAACCAATATAAATTTCTATATACAATGTTTGGTTATTCTGGGTAACAGGTATTTGTTTTCCATCAAGGTGTTTGAAAGTTTATCTTTATTTCAACATTGCACGCTTTTAATAAAAAAATCGGTCGCCTTACCGTACTGCAGTGACCAAACTACAAACTATGGCAAATACTTTGAAGTTATATTCAAATTATAACTTCAGTGCCTTAGTAAATTATTAAATGTCGCTACTTCTTTGTTAACCGCTTCGAAACCTCGAATTGCATATAGAAACTGCTTGTTTGTGTAAAGTACGATAAAATTCGCTGTTACAAGCGGGTTATATTATGATAAATATACTTTTTAATTATTTTTAAAAAAGCAATATTGCTTTTACATTCACAAACAAGTCACCCATTGGGAGGCGTTACAATTACTGCCTATGGTTTTTACGCCGTTTTTCTCAGCAAAATCATTATGTTACACTCATTTGGGACAGTCTTCTCCTCTGTCTTAGAGATTAGTTTTCACGTTGAACTAACAATGAGATAAATATTATTATCATAAATGCTGCCAATACGACTTGCAAACTGTATCGCTATGAGAAAAATCGTACTTTCTGCGCTATGATCAAGAATCATGAAGTTTACAAGTACAACCAGGTTACTACTAATTAGCTTAATACCCTTCTATTAACAAAATCACCAAATTTAATTTCATGGATAGGGATACTGTAAATATATATGTGGAAAACACTAAATATTAAACCATTCTGATTTACATCCTGTATCAACAATCACAAAAATGTAGTGATAAAGTTGATTTGTCCATTTTGTTGTTGCTAGAGAGAGAGAAAATAAGATTAGAAATACATTAGAAAATACAAATAAAAATTACATTCTTTTCAAATTATGTACATATTTTTCAGAGTTTGAGATAAAAATACAAACCTACAAAACAAAATTTTTGAACTTTGTAAAAAGTAAAATGCATATTAAAATGTATTTTTGTTTTTAACATAAACCATTAACGTTGAACTGTAATATGTATTTTAATTTTGTGTTTTCTCTAAAAAATGTGAGATCTCATAGTATGTAGAACTATTTTTCTATTTATTGTGTCTATTACATAGATGCAAAGAAAACATTTTAAAACTTCAGCTTATATGTGTACACTGTACATACGTATGTATTATAGAATACCAACAACAAATCCATCACATAAAATCACCCTACCTACACTACTAAAACAAATCGTAAATGGTGTTGTAAACATTCTTGGGAACGTAAAGGATTTGCATGCGTTTTCTAAGACTTGTTATATTTTGACTATTTCTATGCAGGGTGTCCCTAAAGTATCCGATATGAATAGTAGCGTTGGATTCCTTGATCAAAACATAGTGAGGTTACTTCTATAACTTCGCACGTTACAGCTCACGTTTTTAGCACTCGGTATCTAAATTAAAATTCAAAAGGACTCCCTTCCTCAAGAACGGTTTATTACTTAAAGTTGTCGAAGAAATAAATCCCGTCTAATATTTGAACTCATCTACAAACAGAGTGTCCCTAAAGTAGCTGACATGAATAGTAGCGTTGGATTCCTTGATCAAAACGAAGTGAGGTTACTTCTATAACTTCGCACGTCAAAGACCACCTATCAAATTATAGACGTTTAAAAAGGAGCCGTCCAACACAACACCTTGTATTAAATAAACTTCAATATCTTGAGAAAAAACCACTTTGATTTTCAAGTACTAATTTCATTAAAAAGCTGATAACATTCTCTATTAAATAAGGTATAATAATAATGACTATTTAGTTAAATAGTATTTCAAATTTAAACAAAGCTTTTAGAATTCTATTTTTTTAAGAACATTTTTTGTTTCGTACCATTTAACTCAAAAATTACTCCACGTCAGTAAATATTTTTTGATGATGGAAATATAGTTCAGACTCTTAGCTTGCAGAAAATATAACTATTTGGCATATTTGCAATATTATATTATCTAAAAATTTAAAGTTCACAATAAAAATTTTGTATTTTCTTTATTAGACACAAGTATGTTGGTACAAATAAGAGCTTGAATTAAATAATATTATTTACAAATATTTACAATAAATTATCAAAATGATCACCAAATACTTTTTAACTAAATGTTCATAATTATTATACCTTATTAGAAAAGCGGGTTAGAAGCCGACAAAACAATGTTTCTACAACATAGTAACGAATTTGAAATGTATTTCAAATCAAAATACAGGTCATATCTCGACCAAATCCAAGGAGAAATCAAAGTAAATCCAAAACCATTTTGGAAATACTTTAGGAATAAACACGAAATTGAAGGATACCCTGCAAATATGACCTATAACAATATCAGCTCCTCAAAATCCAAAGATATAGAAGACATGTCCGCGAAGTTTTTCCAATCAGTCTATAAACCAAGTGTTACTAGTGGATTGTACGAATAATAACAACAATATCAATAACTCCTCCTGTTATACTTGAAGATAACACTTTATCGGTTTTAAAGGGATTTGGAGACGGTTGTGGTCTTGACAATATACCCTCTTCTATTCTGAAGGAGTACACCGACATTTTAGTAATTCCGTTATTTTACCTATACAACCGATTCTTAAGCACCGGCGTGTTTCCCGAAAATGGAAAATTTCAAAAATTACACCAATTTTTAAATCGGGCTAACGGGATGACGTTACATATTACAGAGGAATATCGACAACATTGTTTGAAAATTGTTTGAATTAGTATTATGCATCACCTTTAAATCCACAATTGCACATCTTATATCAATAAACCTGCATGGGTTTATGTCTGGCCGATCCACATCAACTAATCTGGTTGAATTCACCAGTAAAATAATTAATGAGATAGAAAACCACCATCAAGTTGATGTAGCGTACACGGATTTCAGTAAAGCATTTGATTCCATCTGCCATCAAAAAGCACTCCAAAGTTTATTCGCATTTGGGTTTTCACTCGATTACATAAATTGGTTATTAAAGTTACATCTGGTATTCCCCAAGGATCTCACATCGGGCCGTGTATATTTATTGATTCGATTTTAATCAATCGTTATTAAAGTTACATCTGGTGTTCCCCAAGGATCTCACATCGGGCCGTGTATATTTATTGCTTTCATAGATCAAATAATCGAGATAATCAAAAACTCAACCGAGCTCATACTTGCTGATGACGTGCAATTTTTTCGAACTGTTAACGGAATGCTGGATGCGATGAAACTTCAAGGAGACATCGATAGATTAAGTGAGTGGTGTGATCGAATCTCGCTTTACTTAAATATTAAGAAATGCAAAATCATGTCTTTCCATCGTAAGAGAAATCCGTTAATTACTTCATACAAAGTCAATAACGAAGTATTGTAAAGAGTTAATGAGATCGTAGATTTAGGTGTTACATTTGTCGAAAATGCCAGTTTCAATAGTAATTTGAAAATTGTATTGCGAAAGTGAATGCCATGTTTGGATTTGTTAAAAGATGGACATATGAATTTAAAGATATTCAAACCTTATGTTCACTCTATTTCGCTTACGTGCGATCTCAACTGGAATACGCTGTATCGGTCTGGAATCCATACTATGCTGTACACATTAAAAGAATTGTAAGCATTCAAACGAAGTTTCTGACTTTTTTGTTAAAGAAAAGTGACTGGAATTACGGCCACAATTTACCATTCCATGAAAATGTGGCTCGATTACCTCCGTACTCAACAAGATGCACGAATTACAAAATATGCACGCTTGAAAATAGACGACTTCTCTTAGGTGCGGCTTTCATTGGTACCGTTTTGCTTGGTCACATTGATTCAGCATACATTTTGGAAAACATTTCAATTCATGTGCCTTGCAGAACATTTCGAAATCATGAGTTTTTAACACTAGAACACCATTCCACAAACTATGGAGAAAATAACTCCATTAATAGGTTGTCTAAATCTTTCAACATTGCCGACGACCTATTTGGCTTTAATTTATCAAAGGACAATTTCAAAAATATCCTGAAGAATTATTTTTTAAATTTTTAATTGTTTAATCATGATTTGATTTATAGTTTTGTGTTTTAAAGTTCTTTATTTGAATTTGTAATATTTTTGTTTTAAATTAAATTCTGTGTAAATCACAGAATAGATTTTTTTAAATAAATAAATAAGAGAATATTATCATATTTTTAATGTAATTAGTATTTGAAAATAAAAATGGTTATATTTCTCAAGATATTTAAGTTTCTTTAATACAACGTGCTGTATTGGAAGGCTCCTTTTTAAACGTCTATAATTTGATAGCTGGGTTTTAACGTGCGAAGTGATAGAAGTAACCTCACTGTTAATGCTGTAGCGGAGCACTTTATAATTTTGATAATAATAATAAAAAACTCAAGTTTTGTTTTAATTTTAACTTGAATAAACTTTTATTTAACTAAAAGTAAGTTTTTTATTTGCTGGTAAGTGATGCGTAGCTGCTATGTTGCTCCGTTGAAATCCCATAATTGAATAGGCGGAAGATAATTTTAGTTTTTGTCTTTTTGCCGATATCCAAGAACATCTCAGAAGTCCAAAACCTGATTTTCTGGTTTTTAAAATTGATTTGCACCCATTTAAAAATATGTTTAATAAAACATAATCGTTTGCCATGCCACCTCTTGTTCGATGGCATGGTGGTGTATAAGGATGTTTTACATGACTTTGGTTTTGCAAAATCAATAAGTTTATGCATCTCTAAATGATTTGATTGTAGAGGTATTATCATGAAATTGTAGTGTAACCAAAACACAATTTTTCAATCGTAATTTGCGTACACAAATTTCGTTATGTACAAGTGTTGTTGTACGATTATCTATCTATGTACAAGTTGTTATGTACAGTTTGCGTATACAAGATTGTTGTAGTTATATTTAAGAATAATTCTTTATATGGAAAATTGTCCGTTTATAAAGAAGTATGTACACAGATGATTGTCCGTTGAGAATTAATTGTACGGAGTTTCTTATAGTTGAAGAAACTATCTGCACATCACCCACCGCGCAGTGAGTTCCCCCACCGCAGATTTTTTGTTCGTTGGCGTTTGTGGGTGCATTTAGTAAACTACCATATAATGACGATCGATCATTGCAATGGTTCCAGTTATGGAAGATAGTTTACCAGGTGGACGTTTTTGGATGTGAATAAAAAGTAAATATAATTATAATTTTGTTTATTTGGCATGGACTTGTACAATTTTTCGCCTCGTTGGCGAATCGAGCGTGGAAGCAACACCATATAGGTCATGATGGCCCCGCGGCCTGTTGTGTTCTCTCGCAGACGCTGGTCAATCGTTCAGCCAGTCCTGCCGGGCGCGGTTGGGTTGTCTAGTCGTTTCTGCCCAGTGGTGTTTCTGCCCATTGGTGTGACAATGATCATTATTAATTTTTGTATTGGTCCACATGGAATCTGGCCGATTGCACCAATCCTACCATACGGCTGGTGTTGCCCGACTGGCCACAGTTAGTCCGTCCTATAAGTTATTCAAAACATAAAGAATCATTTCCAGCAAATCATATTTCTAGGAAAATGGCACGATTTTCTCATATTCTTATATGGGCCCATATGGAACTTTCCCATTTGCCCCAATACTACCATACGGCTGGTACTGCCCTTTTAGTCATTGTAAGCTCGTACTGTTAATATTTTAAAATGTGACAATCGCTATCTTTAATCAAAACAAACAATTATTACCTATAAATCATATCACTTAGAAAAACTATTTGTAATCATTTATTCATACGTAGAGTACAAAAACAACAATTAAATGGAATAATCCGTTTAAGGAAATTTTAGTTTTTTCTGGGATGAAAAACTTGGCTAACTTCATATGCCTTGTTTTTGTACTTTGCATTTTTGGCAGGATAAACAAGATTTCGCCTAAAGGGTTACATCTTTGTTCATACTGGACCAAAAATACCTTGAAGTGACGAGTTTGCGAGTTACTCGTACACTTGGGTGTGAAATACTGTGCAGAGTGTCGAAGATTGTTCTACGTAATATCTCTGGAATGTACGGGCGATTGTTGCCTGTAGATATTGAACAGAGTAAATTTTTAAATCGGCTAATGGAAATTTATCTAATTTCCATCTGGACGTGTGTCGATCAAGCTCGTGGTCGGAAGTCCGAGATAGTGTATCGGCGACTTGTCTTTGTCTTGAATGTGTTGTATGTCTGTCGTAAAATGAGAGACATAATCTAAATGGCGTACTTGCCTGGGTTTCGTTCCGCTTTAGAGGTAATTGCTCTAGTAAGCGGTTTATGGTCGGTGAATATAGTGAATTCCCAACCTTCGACAAAGTATCGAAAATATTTAATTGCTTGGAAAATTGCAAGCAATTCGCGATCAAATGCGGAATAATCAAAAATCCAAGAGGTTCCCAGGTCTTACTATTGAGTTGCTGTAAGACCGCGCCTATTGCTGTATTGGATGTTAGCGGATGTGCTAACAGAGTAATATTTTCCAAGCTGTTCTTGAGCTGAAGGAATGCGTTTTAACATTCTTCAGTTCAAGAAAATTTTTCAGGTTTTTTGGGCTTTTTGAGAAGAACTGATATTGACACCGTACTTTTATAATTTTTGGAAGAGTTTTTCCAAATGGAGTAGGTGTTGCTTCTCGTCTTTTGAAGCTACGAGAATTTCGTCGATATATACAAAGACGAAATCGAGATCTCTCACGATTTCGTTGATGAAACGCTGAAATCTTTCTGCAGCATGTCGGAGTCCAAATGGCATTCGGGTGTATTCGAATAGGCCTAATGGTGTGGTAATTGCAGTTTTGTAAATGTCGTCGGACATTTACAAAAGAGATCATTTTTCTTCGTCGGAGCAATTGGTATGAGATGGTATGTCCTGACGAGATCGATTTTGGTGAAAATCGTGCAACCATGTAATTACATGGAGAAATTTTGTATGTGGAGAATTGGATAACGGTCAGGAATTGTGACTGCGTTAAGCCTTCAGTAGTCCTCCTGTGGTCTCCAGTTGTTGTCCTTATTCTTCACCATGTGTAATGGACATGCTATTGCTGATGAAGAAGGTCAACAGATTCCTAGTTCCACCATGTGTTGGCATTCTAGGAAAGATGCTTTGTGACGAATTGGATCAAGCCTTCTGGGCCTCGAAAATGGTAAATCCCCTGTAGTCACAATGTGGTGTACTACATTGTGCAATACTGGAGCGTTATAATTGTGTAATTCAATGGTTTGGTATGTCAACGCGTGCTGATGTTGCGTTGATTGCGAGTTTAGTGGACGGATCAATCAATTTATGATTTCTTAGATCCAGTAAAAGACCGAATTTCTTTAAGAAATCCGCACCTTTGATGGGGCGGTTGACATTGGCGAGAATGAAGGCGTGTTTGAAAGAACGTCTCAATCCAATGTCAACGTTGAGTAATTTGGTACCACAAGTATTTATTGTTGTACCATTTGCTGCCGACTGAACTAAATCGGGATTGTGACTTGTTCCGTAGCAGAAGTAATTCCAGTATGGGATTACGCTTAGGTCAGCGTCGGTACCAATCAAAAAAGTCATTTGATTCACTGCATCCCGAAGTAATAGGCGGCTGGGCTGCGGTTGTCTTAGGTATGCCGTTAGAACATTAAGACTTACTTGTTTGGGGATGCGGTGTTTGGGGATCCCATTTGCTGTGTAGCGAATGTGCATGGTGCTGCGCATTTTTCTGCAGGGATTTCAAATATGGCATCATACCAACACCAGTTGCGTGGAAATTGGTATCTTGGTGACTGTTTCTTGTTTGATTTTGTTAAGTTGCCCTGGGGTGCTTGCGATGTTGGATTTCTAATCGGAGAAGGAGTTCGTCTGGTGATAGTGAACGCGAAGGTTGTCGTTCAGAGTATGAACTTCACTCTAGCTTTTCTAGCCATTCGCTAATTTGTTTTACCGTGTTTTATATGCGGCTAAAGCTAGAGTTTGGCACGTGTGTCTCTGAGCTTGTTTTTCGCGTTGCATTGAACTCAAGCTCTGAGCCCGCGTGCCAATGATGTCATGTAACTTATCGACGATGACAGCAAGATCCTCTACTGGGTTTTCTTGTTCAGGGAACAATGCTGTTTGTATAAAATTAGGGAGTTGCCTGATCCATAGTCTTGTAATGACGTTGGCCGTGAAGTTGTTTCAGGCAAACATTTTGATTCAGTGTAATACATCCGAAGGTTTCTGATCATCTTGCTCAACTTTGCTCAAGATCGTCTCTAATCTACGCTCCTCAGAGATTGAGTAGCGATCGATTAGGCTTTTCTTGAGCATGTCGTACTTATTGTTAGCTGGAGGGTCTTATGGAATGTACTCGACCTTCTCCGCTTGTGCTTCCGATAGGGACAACACAGTGTGCGCAATCTTGTATCTGTCGCTGGTGAACTTGTTCACGTCGAACATAATTTAGGCTGCTATGAACCAAGTTTTCGGGTTATTCTCCCAGATTGCTGGTATAGCCGTCAATTGTTTTGACGGTTTAACGGCGCGCATACTTAATATTATATATAATTTTAAAAAAATGAAAATTATACTCAAAATAAATTATTTTCGCACTAGTAAAATTTTTAGAGCCACGCGGTTGCGACTAGCGAAAAATTGTAGTGGATTTTTTTTCCCGAAAGATTTAATACTTCATCTTATATTTCGAATTTAATAATAAAAACACACTCATGCACTTTTTTGAAATATATTTCTATATTCACTTTTAGTATTAAATAAACTCACTCAACTGATTTTACGGTAATAACCGACGTCGGGGTCACCAGTTGTTTATGCTGTAGCGGAGCACTTTATAATTTTGATAATAATAATAAAATAAAAAAACAAAAAAATAAAAAAGTTTGTTTTAATTTTAACTTGAATAAACTTTTATTTAACTAAAAGTAAGTTTTTTATTTGCTGGTAAGTGATGCGTAGCTGCTATGTTGCTCCGTTGAAATATGTACAAATTTAGTGATTTACACAGAACTTAATTTAAAACAAAAATATTACAAATTCAAATAAAGAACTTTAAAACACAAAACTATAAATCAAATCATGATTAAACAATTAAAAATTTAAAAAATAATTCTTCAGGATATTTTTGAAATTGTCCTTTGATAAATTAAAGCCAAATAGGTCGTCGGCAATGTTGAAAGATTTAGACAACCTATTAATGGAGTTATTTTCTCCATAGTTTGTGGAATGGTGTTCTAGTGTTAAAAACTCATGATTTCGAAATGTTCTGCAAGGCACATGAATTGAAATGTTTTCCAAAATGTATGCTGAATCAATGTGACCAAGCAAAACGGTACCAATGAAAGCCGCACCTAAGAGAAGTCGTCTATTTTCAAGCGTGCATATTTTGTAATTCGTGCATCTTGTTGAGTACGGAGGTGACCGGTCCACATTTTCATGGAATGGTAAATTGTGGTCGTAATTCCAGTCACTTTTTTTAACAAGAAAATCAGAAACTTCTTTTGAATGCTTACAATTCTTTTAATGTGTACAGCATAGTATGGATTCCAGACCGATACCGCGTATTCCAGTTGAGGTCGCACGTAACCGAAATAGAGTGAACATAAATGAATGGTTTGAATATCTTTAAATTCATATGTCCATCTTTCCAAACATGGTCCAACAAATCCAAACATGGCATTCACTTTCGCAATACAATTTTCAAATGCTATTGAAACTGGCATTTTCGACAAATGTAACACCTAAATCAACGATCTCATTAACTCTTTACAATACTTCGTTATTGACTTTGTATGAAGTAATTAACGGATTTCTCTTACGATGGAAAGACATGATTTTGCATTTCTTAATATTTAAGTAAAGCGAGATTCGATCACACCACTCACTTAATCTATCGATGTCTCCTTGAAGTTTCATCGCATCCAGCATTCCATTAACAGTTCGAAAAAATTTCACGCCATCAACAAGTATGAGCTCGGTTGAATTTATGATTATCTCGATTATTTGATCTATGAAAACAATAAATATCGACGGCCCGATGTGAGATCCTTGGGGAACACCAGATGTAACTTTAATAACGATTGATTAAAATCGAATCAATAAATATACACGGCCCGATGTGAGATCCTTGGGGAATACCAGATGTAACTTTAATAACCAAATTATGTAATCGAGTGAAAACCCAAATGCGAATAAACTTTGGAGTGCTTTTTGATGGCAGATGGAATCAAATGCTTTACTGAAATCCGTGTACGCTACATCAACTTGATGGTGGTTTTCTATCTCATTAATTATTTTACTGGTGAATTCAACCAGATTAGTTGATGTGGATCGGCCAGACATAAGCCCATGCAGGTTTATTGATATATGATGTGCAATTATGGATTTAAAGATGATGCATAATACTAATTCAAACAATTTTGGAATTGATGATGTAGTCGATATTACTCTGTAGCATGTAACGTCATCTCGCTTGCCCGATTTAAAAATTGGTGTAATTTTTGAAATTTTCCATTTTCGGGAAACACGCCGGTGCTTAAGAATCGGTTGAATAGGTAACATAACGGAATTACTAAAATGTCGGTGTACTCCTTCAGAATAGAAGAGGGTATATTGTCAAGACCACAACCGTCTCCAAATCCCTTTAAATCCGATAAAGTGTTATCCTCAAGTATAACAGGAGGAGTTATTGATATGTTGTTATTGCTGGGTTATTCGTACAATCCACTAGTAACGCTTGGTTTATAGACTGATTGGAAAAACTTCGCGGACATGTCTTCTATATCTTTGGATTTTGAGGAGCTGATATTGTTATAGGTCATATTTGCAGGGTATCCTTCAATTTCGTGTTTATTCCTAAAGTATTTCCAAAATGGTTTTGGATTTACTTTGATTTCTCCTTGGATTTGGTCGAGATATGACCTGTATTTTGATTTGAAATACATTTCAAATTCGTTACTATGTTGTAGAAACATTGTTTTGTCGGCTTCTAACCCGCTTTTCTAATAAGGTATAATAATTATGAACATTTAGTTAAAAAGTATTTGGTGATCATTTTGATAATTTATTGTAAATATTTGTAAATAATATTATTTAATTCAAGCTCTTATTTGTACCAACATACTTGTGTCTAATAAAGAAAATACAAAATTTTTATTGTGCACTTTAAATTTTTAGATAATATAATATTGCAAATATGCCAAATAGTTATATTTTCTGCAAGCTAAGAGTCTGAACTATATTTCCATCATCAAAAAATATTTACTGACGTGGAGTAATTTTTGAGTTAAATGGTACGAAACAAAAAATGTTCTTAAAAAAAATAGAATTCTAAAAGCTTTGTTTAAATTTGAAATACTGTTTAACTAAATACTCATTATTATTATACCTTATTTAAAAGAGAATGTTATCAGCTTTTTAATGAAATTAGTACTTGAAAATAAAAGTGTTTTTTTCTCAAGATATTGAAGTTTATTTAATACAAGGTGTTGTGTTGGACGGCTCCTTTTTAAACGTCTATAATTTGTTCGTCTATAGAAGTAACCTCACTTAGTTTTGATCAAGGAATCCAACGCTACTATTCATGTCAGCTACTTTAGGGACACCCTGCTTAGAAATAGTCAAAATATAACAAGTCTTAGAAAACGCATGCAAATCCTTTACGTTCCCAAGAATGTTTATAATACCATTTACGATTTGTTTTAGTGTAGGTAGGGTGATTTTATGTGATGGATTTGTTGTTGGTGTTCTATAATACATACGTATGTACAGTGTACACATATAAGCTGAAGTTTTAAAATGTTTTCTTTGCATCTATGTAATAGACACAATAAATAGAAAAATAGTTTTGCTTACTATGAGATCTCACATTTTTAAGAGAAAACACAAAATTAAAATACATATTACAGTTCAACGTTAATGGTTTATGTTAAAAACAAAAATACATTTTAATATGCATTTTACTTTTTACAAAGTTCAAAAATTTTGTTTTGTAGGTTTGTATTTTTATCTCAAACTCTGAAAAATATGTACATAATTTGAAAAGAATATAATTTTTATTTGTATTTTCTAATGTATTTCTAATCTTATTTTCACTCTCTCTCGTCATAGCAACAACAAAATGGACAACTCTTAACACTACATTTTTGTGATTGTTGATACTGGATGTAAACGTAAATGGTGTAATATTTAGTGTTTTCCATATATATATTTACAGTATCCATGTAAGGAAGTTTGGTGATTTTGTTAATAGAACGTGGTTGTACTTGTAAACTTCATGATTCTTTATCATAGCCCAGAAAGTGCGATTTTTCTCATAGCGGTACAGTTTGTAAGTCGTATTGGCAGCATTTATGATAATAATATTTATCTCATTGTTAGTTCAACGTGAAAACTAATCTCTAAGACAGAAAGGCAGTCCCAAATGAATGTAACATAATGATTTTGTTGAGAAAAACGGCGTAAAACTCATAGGCAGTAATGTAACGCCTCCCAATGGTGACTTGCTTGTGAATGTAAAAGCAATATAATATATAACCCGTTCGTAACCTCGAATTTTATCGTACTTTACTCATACAAGCAGTTTCTATATGAAATTCGAGGTTTCAAAGCGGTTAACAAATGAGTAGCGAAATTTAATAATTCACTAAGGCACTGAAGTTATAATTTGAATATAACTTCAAAGTATTTTCCATAGTTTGTAGTTTGGTCACTGCAGTATGGTAAGCCGGCCGATTTTTTTTATTAAAAGCGTGAAATGTTGAAATAAAGATAAACTTTTAAACATCTTGGTAACCTCACTTTGGTGGAACAAATACCTGGCTATCACCCAGAATAACCAAAAATTGTATATAGAAATTTATATTGGTTTAGTTCAGTGCAAGGGACTTTGCACTTGTTCAGGAGCGTAAAATATATATGGAACAAATTTGTCTTACTAAAAAAAAATACAAGGTGTTTATACTTGAGTTCAAATAATATATGGGGGTTATTCCTTGGACAACTTTAAGTAATAAATCGTTCTTGAGGAAGGGGGTCCATTTGAATTTTAATTTAGATACCGAGTGCTAAAAATGTGGTCTCTCATTATTTAGCTGTTAATATCCAAACTTAAATTAAAAAACGTTTAAACTTATTTTTATTTTTTGTTTCTATAAAATTTTATTTCGCTTATGGCTATTAAATACTTATCAAAAAAAAACAAATTTCTTCATATACGTATACGCTATATATATATATATATATATATATATATATATATATATATATATATATATATATATATATATATATATATATATATATATATATATATATATATATATATATATATATATATATATATATATATATATATATATATATATATATATATATATATATATATATATATATATATATATATATATATATATATATATATATATATATATATATATATATATATATATATATATATATATATATATATGTATATATATATATATATATTGGTTAGTTATTTCCCTAAATGTTACTTTTATAAAAAACAAAAATTAGATTACAATTAGGCGATATTATGCCAGATACTCTGGGGCACTTGTTTGTGATGCAGAAAGGGGAAGTTCGGAGTTATTCTAAGATGCGACGCAAACGCGCACCATACCTTCTGGGTAGCTCGGACATTAATGATAGGAGTGAGACACTTTTTGAATATATTTTAAAAACTAACCTCAGTATTAGTAATATATGTTGGTTCCAACCCTTATTATTCGAAATAGGCAGGAGGTTCTGGATGTTACTCTGGTCTCCGATCTTATTTAACTTATGATCAGGAAATGGAGGGTGGCGAAGGAGCATTTTTGGTCTAACCATCGGTATCTAACGTTTAAGTTCAATCTCCAAATTACAAATTAGTACGTTTTCAGAAATCCCAGGAGGACAGTATTGTGCGTATATAAAGAAGTATTAGAGGGAAGCATTTCAACTAGAGTTCCAGGACCCCTCGACACGAGTAGTGATCTGAATTCAATGGTGAATATTCTTACTAGGACTTGCAATACCTCTATGAGGGAGGCCTGCTCATTAACAAAGCTGAGAGGAAAGCGAAAACCTGTTTGGTGGACCTTGGCACTTGCGGAGTGCGAAAAGATCGAGAGAAAATTAAGGTTGGGACTTCTATAAGGAATGCCTCGGGGAATATAAAATGGAAAGAAGGAAGGCGCAAAGGAATTCGCGAAGACTCTTCTGAGATAGAATGGAAGGAGTCTCGGAAACCTCGCGCTTAAGAAAGATTCTCTCTACCAGTCCATCCAGGCTATCTGATTTTTTTGTTTCAATGAAGAAAATTCGCTTTGCATCCAGCTTCTGATGGGATTCGAACTCAGTACCTTCCGGTCCAAGTGCCGAAGCTTGAACCACTGCACCACTTGTCCAGTCTGATTAACCTGGATGGCGAATGGACTGCTTCTAGTGAAGGACTTTTGATCTTCGCTTCGCGGCAAATGAGGATGCGTCGGTTGCGCCTTTGGATGATTGCGGGTCTATGGATGAATATAGAGCCCAACTGTTGTATATAGAGTATATTCTGAATATACGGAAGATAAAATGGGCTATTAAAAGTTTTAAGTCCTTTAAGTCAGCTAGTCCGGGTGGGATTGTACCAGCAGAAATTCAGAAGAACTCGGAGGATTTGCTCCCTTGGCTGGAAAGTATCTTCAAAGGGTGTCTGAAGCTGAGGCACATCCCGAAGAAATAGTAGGAGGATAGGGTGATTTTCATCCTGAAGCAAGTAGAAGCTTGCACAGCAACCCTAAGGACTTAATACCAATATCTCTGTCATCATTTCTGCTGAAAATCATGGAAAGGCTGCTGGATGTCTATATTCGTTCGAGAATTGTATCCAGAAACTGGGCACAGTTTTAACATGGAAAATGAATTTTGTGATATGCACTTATGTATATACACTAAAATATATATACATAAGTGCATAGTCCTATTCAGTCTTTTGTTACATGAAAGATTTTAAAGCAGTTATTACTTTTCGTTGAGCACAAGTACACATTGCACTTCTCGCATGTACATTTCGTTCGAGAACCACATGATTTCAGACGGCACATTCGTGGAGTTGTCAAATTGTCCCATATGGGCCAGTGACCTGATGATGAAAAGCGTCTACCTAAAGAGGGCAATGGTTCAAATTTCTTCTTTTTCTGCATCGGTTCTTCTGCCTCATTATAATCAGAATCGCTCGTTTGGTCTTCACAATGAGCTTCAGCTAAAAGGGAATCTGCTACATCCATTTTAAATTTTAAGAGATCGAAAATTTTCGATTTCGGTACATTTAACTGCAAACAGATTTTTCTGTACTCCATCCACGAATTGACGACCGCAAGATCGATGAAGTGGTGGGCAACTTTGAGGGGCCATTTTTTTGTCTTAATAAAAGTTCTGTAGCACTCCATTTGTTGGTCACATATATCGACTCCGCCCATGTGCTTATTATAATCCTCGATAACCAACGGACACTCAATTTGGATATATTTTTTTGTGGTTTACACCACCGATCAACGACACCAACTGGATTAATACCACAAATGGTAGATATGGTGGTAACACATTTTGTATCCTTCCATCTGACAGCAGAAATGGTTAGGTTTTGGTCACAAAGTGTGAATTCTTGAGATTCACCTTTTTTAAATTTTCGGTCACTTTTAAAATTTACTTTCTTCAAACGATTATTCATTATTGTTCCAGTTGCTATAAAATTCAATTCATCTAGCTTTTTAAATAAAGCAACTGTTGAAAAATATCGATCAAAATACAAGAAACTTCCAGGTGGAATGGTTTTTGTTAATCGCAATACGATCGATGGACCTAAACCAAGGTTTCTGTGCGTTAGGTTGGTTGACTCGCCCTGATAAATCTCGAAGTCTACAACCAAACCAGCTGACGTCGTGATCATCAAATTTTTTAAGCCCACCGGGCGGGGCTTACCTTTCACAAACTGACGAGCTGGAATTCTGCCAGTGAAAGGTATCATTTGTTCGTCAATGGAATATCTTCCGATTTCTCGTAGAATTTCATGACATCGATCTCTCACAGCATCTATTACCGGCTGCACTTTCCAAAACACATTTTTAGTGTCAACTGGTACAACGGATGTGTCCAAAAAATGAAGCGATGTGCGTAATATCTGGTAGCGGTTTCTCGACATACAACCCGATACTTTAGCTAGCCCAATGGCTTTACTCCAGTACAAATGCATCCGGGGAAAAGGAATACATCCCATAACCATAAAAAGCCCGTATATTTTTTTAATTGCAACATTGGTGGTTTTCAGTTTTTTGCCCGTTTGTTTTAAATGATACATATTCGTGTACAACGCAGTATCTATAAAATGTTGTTCGTTAAAATATTTATGAAAATACTGTATTGGAAGCTCCAGCTCGATTTTCTTTGCACTAGTGTGTTCTATTGGTAAGGAGTTCATCAAAAGAGCGGATTCAATCCAAATAGGCTCATATACTTCTTCACTTCCGAATCCGATGAGGAAATAGATTCATCTTGCGTTGGGTCGATAAGTATTGGATTAGTAATCTCTCCATGTTCATAATTTTGACTGTCCGATTCGTCTGAATTTTCCAGTAGTTTAGCTAACGTCTCTTCATCAATTAGCCAGTTCCCATCTGCGTAAACAACTAAAATAAATGAGAAATACATATAGTTATACAAACTTGGAAACACTCACTTAATTTTGTTTTAAATTTATAAGTAAAATTTTATCAAAATATTTTTGGAAAGAATTATTTTATAATTTATTTATCATTTTAATACCAAACCACACAATTGTGTGAGTCACTTTTGATTTTAGTTTTTCATCACTGCTGTTTAAGGATTATAAATTTGGAATATTTAAACAAAATATTCAAGATTTAAGGACTAGAAATATCAATTTTGTTTGTTAAATATTAAATTATAAATAGTAAAAATGAATACGTACGTTTTCCTCGATCCGCTCGTGAAGACATTGTTGCGTATTTTGTAATGACAGGCCGTTTCCTTCCAATTTTTATTTTATTTGACACTTTAGTTAATTGGTTTAGATAACCAATATTAGATGACACCATCTTTCAGAAAGATGAAAATTAACCATTGCAGTCAATTTTTTGTTTGAAATAGAGAAAATTTTACTCGCACGATTGTGTTATTTGGATTTAAATGATAATTGGAATCAAAAACATGGCGGATGTTAATAACATTTATTATTTTCCTACACAAATGTGTGAGTTAGTTCAAACTTAATACCCATTTATGTTTTTAAGTTTATTTTTAAAATACAACATTTTTTCCTACACAATTGATTCAATTAGACGATAAAAACTAAATAAATATCGTTTGGTTCGGTGCTGAAAGGGCTAGGGAGGATTGGAAGGGTAGTCTCATCGTAGAGACCGAGACAGTTAAATTCTTCACCGACAGCTCCAAGCTCGATGGTAGAATGGGAGCTGGTATGTTTTGTCGGTAATTAAATGTGTGTCTTTCCTTTCGTCTCTCTGATTACTGCAGCGTGTATCAAGCTGGAGTTATAGCGATTGCAAAGGTCATGCACTGGTTGAAGCATAGTGTAATATCGTTAACTGATGTCACTATTTATATGGATAGTCGGGTGACCATTCTTTCACTGGATTCAGTTTCCCTGGCGTCAAGAGTTGCGTTGGATTGGCACACATCTCTTGACAAAATGAGTGAAAATTTCAATATCCAGTTGGTTTGAGTTCCGGGCTATTCTGATATTGAAGGAAATTGCAGGACAGACGAGTTAACAAGGTACGGTAGGACTCTCCAACTGGAATCAGGGAGAGAATATCTAGCAAGGCCTATGTCTGTGCTGAAAGCAGGAAGCCATAGGAGAGCAGTTGCCTTGGCAAATGCTAGGAGGCTCACCAGTCCGACTGGTAGAGTAGCAATGCAAGCATGGTCTGAGCTGAACTTGAAGCGCTTCAAGATGTTAATCACACTAAGGAAGCGTGATTTAGGTAGAATTTTAAGGATGCTTACCGGACACTACCTTTTCGGAGATCATGCGAAAAGTCTAGGTCTGGATGCAAATGACTTATGCAGAAGCTGCAAGGACGAGGGGGAGACTTTTGTCCTGTCCTCGTCTTATGCTCATGTCCTGCGCTAGCTGGCAGAAGACATCATCACTTAGGCAAATACCATATGGACAGCCTCTCGAATATCGAAAGCTGTAATGAGCGAGATCCTTTTCACTATGTCAATTGCGCTAGATGGATTAAGGAGAGTTTAATGATGTCGGATCCTGTGGGATCACAATGGACCAAAATTGGCCTAAGCGTGTGATAGCAACCACTGAAACCTAACATAACCTAACCTAGGTGAATAAAAATAAAAATGTGTAATAAAATCGAAACATTGTTATCAAAAATTAGAAAACAATTAGGAGAATACAAATAAAATTGTGTAACACAATCGACACATGCATTTGAAAGTAAGGCGTTAATGTACTGTATATGCCCAATGTAAAAATAAAAATGTGTTTAATACAATTGTAAGTAAAGCATAACATAGTATAAAGTAAAAATATGCAAAATGGTCCCTGGGTTTGGTCATAAGAATAACAAGCAATAACTGCAACAGTTGTTGCACGAAACTTCAATGAAAGTTTTGTTCTACAGAAGTCAAAAGTCCCATATATACACAAGGTTTTTTATGATTGCTTTAGTTTGTATTTTAATACTAAAATGCCAAATGCTCGGTCGCTGGGTTCGGTGTAATGAATAACAAGCAAAAACTGCAACAGTTGTTACACGAAACTTCAATGAAAAATTTTGTTCTACAGAAGTCAAAAGTCTCATATATAGGTTTGGTTTTTTATGATCGCCTCACCCAAATGATCGGTCCCTGGGATCGGTCATATGAATAACAAGCAACAACTGCAACAATTGTTGCACGAAACTTCATTGAAAAATTTTGTTCTACAGAAGTCAAAAGTCTCATATATAGACATGGTTTTTTATGATTGCTTTGGTGTGTACTTTAATACAACATTTTTCATTGAAGTTTCGTGCAAGGATCAACCATTTGGCTTTTTTGTATTAAAGTACATACCCAGACCATCATAAAAAACCATGTCTATATATGGGACTTTTAACTTCTGTTAAACAACTGTTGCAGTTATTGCTTGTTATTCATAACACCGAACCCAGGTACCGACCATTTGGCATTTTTGTATTCAAGTACATATCAAGGTAATCATAAAAAACCTATATATGGGACTATTAATTTAATAAATTTTAATTATTAATTTATTTTGTTTTGTATAGTTTTTGTTATTTGGTAGAAATTTGACTTCTGTTTTCGGTTAGCGTTTTTCTCCTAAAATATCCCCACATTAAACTTATAAAGTTTTCGTGTAAACAAAATATGTAGTTTTTACAACATATACTATGTAACGAAAAACATTTGTTTAATAAAATTTGTTTTTTTTTAAATTTTCTATTAATTTTATTTACGGGTGTTAAGAATAGTTTCGCTGCTTTGGTTGCTTTATTTCTTTTTAATGTCGCTTGATAAGTTTTTATTATGAAAAGCTTTCTGAATTTTGCAGCGCCTGTGTCCATTTTTTCATTTAGAGTATCTATAATTCAATTTCTGGTACGGTATTTTAGGTACGGTAAAAACAATCGTATATCGTAAGATTGGGCAACCTTGTGAACAGTTTTTTTTTCAAATCCAGCGATTATAAAGGTTCAACCAATCGTTCATTTCATGTCCGAAATTTTTTCGCAGCCGTTTTCTCATATTATCATTGAATCTTATATTATATCGGCAAAATAGAATTACAAGTGACAAGTCGCTCTATTCTACCTACGATGAGGGGTTCAATAAGTTTTGTAAATTTTTATGAAATAATGGTAATAGAAATTATGTTTTTTTATTCCTCTATTTAGTCTACCGACAAAAAAATCATGCAAATCTATTGTTTCATTTAATTTCTATGAGTGATTTAATGAACACGTGTTTTGACAATTTAAAAAATTAAAAATATTGAAACACCTTGCAATCTTGTGGTTTGCAATTACTGTCAAGTTTAACGGGCACCCCCTGACAGTAATTTTTTACCGCGTTTGTCCTTCAAAATAAAATCACAATACGATGATTTTGAATATTTCCAACTTTTTAAACTTTCAAAACACGTGTTAATTAAATAATTCACCAAAATTAAATAAAACAATTGATTTACGGGCATTTTTTTGTCAATAGAATATATATATATATATATATATATATATATATATATATATATATATATATATATATATATATATATATACATATATATATATATATATATATATATATATATATATATATATATATATATATATATATATATATATACATATATATATATATATATATATATATATATATATATATATATATATATATTTATATATATATATATATATATATATATATATATATATATATATATATATATATATATATATATATATATATATCCCGTATAATCAGGAACAATTTAAGACAAGAAATAATCCAATTTTTAAAATTTTGTTATTTAATCGAATTTATTCCTTCTGCATACTAATAGCAATAACCTCGTATAGATAAAAGTATGTATTATACCATTTTAGAATCTGCATTAAACACGCATATTTTTAAAATAGTTGATCACTTAGGTTCTCATACATTTTTTTTTTCACCAAAGACACTCAAACTTTTATAAAAAAAATATTTACCACATTTCATGCTGAAAATTGAAGCTTAGATTTTTTTTCTCAAAAAAGTGCAACAGCTACTCATACTATTTACTGCATATCTATTAGTATAGTTCATTAAGAATGCTGTAATACCAAAAACCGATGGATTTAATTTATTTGTAGCCGTGGTGATCGGAAACGTAAAGTATCGTATTCATTCATTCTGGGACACCCTATATATATATATATATATATATATATATATATATATATATATATATATATATATATATGTATTTATATATATATATATATATATATATATATATATATATATATATATATATATATATATATATATGTATATATATATATATATATATATATATATATATATATATATATTTATATATATAAATATAAATATATATATATATATATATATATATATATATATATATATATATATATATATATATATATATATATATATTCGATTATGTTTAGAGAAACTTTTCAATATCAGTGAAACTAGCCAGCTATGCTATTAATGCTTGAATATGATTATGTGGCCGCCGCGACTGGCGTGCATATGGCGTAATCTGGATCTCCAATTTTCGATCAGTGTTCGCAGCAATTGCGGCCGTATCACGCTAATAGCTTGGCGAATGTTGTGTGCCAAGTGTTCAATCGTATCTGGTTTATCGGCATAAACTAGTGACTTGGCATATTTCCAAAGAAAATAATCTAATGGCGTTAGGTCACACGATCTCGCTGGCCAATTAACAGGACTATAACGTGAAATTAGTCTTTCATCAAATGTTTCTTTGAGTAAATTAATTGTTTCGCGCACTGTGTGGTGTGGCACCCTCCTGTTGGAACCACATATCAGCAAGATTTATGCCAGCCAATTGGGGTACAACCAAGTTAGAAATCATGGCTCTATACCGTTCACCGTTGACTGTAACCTTCCGCCCATCATCGTTTTTGAAGACATATGAACCAATGATTCCGCCGGCCCACAAAGTACATCAAACAGCGATTTTCTCTGGATGTAATGGTGTTTTGGCAAAGGCTTGTGGATTATCTTCACTCCAAATCCGACAATTCCGTTTATTAACGTACTCATTCAACTAAAAGTGGTGAGCTCAGCGATGAACTGAGCAAAATTTTGTTTGGAAAATCAACATCGATATCAATTTGTGCTTCAGCCCATTGACCGAATTAGCGGCGTATGCGATGATCGGATGGCTTTAATTACTGCACAAGTTGAATTTTGTAAGCACGTAAACCAAGATCCTTAGATAAAATCTTCCATAAAGTAGATGGACACAACTCCAGCTGCTGAGAACTACGTCGAATTATTGATTTGGGTCTTTCTCAATGCTACACTGTACAGCGTCTATCACTTGTTCGGTACGCACTGTTGGAAGTCTTACTGGATGCGTATTATCATTTAGAGTATACGTGGTGCGAAAACGATCCATAGTTAACCGAATTACCCGCTCTAATGAACGATTATAACAACCGTAAAATGGACGTATTGCACGATGAGTTTGGTGAACAGAACCATTATTTTGATTAAAAAAATTGAACAATTTGCAGACGTTGCTCTGTCGTGAGTCTATTCATTATGAAATGGCAAATCAAACTAATGACAAAGCAAATGCCAGCTGTCGAATCGGTTGTAGAAAAACAGTGTTGCCAACTTAAAGATGTGAGCCTCTAAAAAACACCGTTTTTTATCGAACTTATTGAACACCTCTCGTGTTTCAAGAGTAGTTAATACAAATATTATGCTTATAACATCTCAAACTAGTTTTCTTTAACACCATGTATCTCCTTAAATATTGAAAATGAACCTAAAACTTGAACCCAGAAAATGTTTTTTACACAAAATAATACAAGGAATAACTATCTAAAATATTTGCACTTAAGCCGCCCTCATATACTAGTGTGTACAAATTTACATTATTTATAAAAATTGTAATAGCAACCGTTGACAGGTTTTGTCAGTGATGGAAACAATCGTCGTGTTGGCGTGTTTTCGAAAATTTGAACTAACATTAATAATAAACTACGTACATGCACCAATTGCTACCGTAATACAGGAAAAAGAACACAGCTAGTTAGGTAGTCAACATCGAAACAGCAGCATAAGCAAATTTTATAATGTTGATGCATTTTTGAAACGAAATGGCGAGGTATGTCAAACTAAAAAAATAGAGGTGGGTGAATATGTTGTGGCCAACATCCGATTTTATTTTAGCACACTTGATTTTGCAAACCTGTCTTCATAATCAAAAAACATTATTCTTGCTGAAATTTCAGAAAACCAACAAGGTCAAACCTTGGTTAAAAATGAAATCATTAAATTTATTTGAGTTCTTCGTCGTTTTTTGACAACGCTAAACTTGTTTACATCATTGCAAAAATTGGAAAATTTCCTCGTTTAAACATTTAAATATGAAGATTTATTCCGAATAGTCAATCCGCCTGGACTGTAGAGACGCCCAATTTTGATGAAACAGAGTTTTTTTTATTAAAACTCGTCATTTCCGGTTAGTTCTTAATCTTTTTTCTCATAAATGATATACTATATGTTCAAAATATTTGCAAACAACGAATAAATTCCTATGGAATCTGGCACTTCCGGTGGACTAATTTCAGCCAAAAATCACTAGGTTCTCCCAATTTATGAAAAAAGCTTAGGTATTTTCATTCCGATCAGTCAATTCGTTAGAGCAGTAGAGTAGCCACAGACATTAAGTCTGCGTGGAACTAAACACACAGAGACACACTTAGAGATTTTTGAAACATGCTGTTTTACTTCGGCGATATAGCGAACGGTAAATCGGCAAAAACTCCAGTATAAAATGGTTGATGATTACTCTGTTTTATTTTGTATGCGTGAAAGAAAGTAAAATCTGACGCTAGATCTGCTTGAAAAATTTACAAATAAATAAATTTCGAATAACATGCTCCATACTTTAAATTGTAAAAAGCTGTAAAACGGATAAAACTGTACAAAACTAAATAAATCATTTCTGCTTATGGAAAAACTAATGGCAATATTAAAAGGCAAATAGAAGTGAGACAACAGTGATTATTAAAAACATAGAAATAATTTGATAATTACGGATTTGACAACTATGATGTTGTCGGTAATGAATGCCAATTATGGAGGATTTATTTTTTGCTAATGTGCATTATGTTTTTTGCTTTTTAACATAAATATGTAATTAAATAAATTATACATTGTTTATATTAATTTAAACATTGGATTACGTTTCCAGGTGTTCTTCTAGATGTTCCATAAACAAGTTTGCGATGAAACTCAAAACATACTTTATCGGTCCTTGAAATACCGATAGTTTGCTATGAACTGAAAGTTTCAGATTTCAGCGATGAAAAAATAAAGTTTAACTTTATTGACTATGATGGATCAGCGATTTTATTTTCAAACCATTCCTTGAAGACAACAAGTCATTTGTCTATTAGTATATTATGAAACAAAGCTGTATCATCAAATGAGACCATGATTTTGTTTGATTTAATTTTTTCTTTTTGCAACAAATCAGTGAGTTCTAACGTGTGTTTGATGCTACAATCACGGAGTGGATCTTAATTTGGAAATTCTTTTACCAACAATTTTGATACGCGTCTCAAGCAATTACAAAAAAGACGATTAGTTTTATTAGAAAATCGGCTGATATCGAGATATTGAGTAGTTGTTGTAAAACATTTATATATTCACACTAATAATTTAAATTTCCAAAGTCCCAAAATTTGAACGAATTTAGAAAGTATGTATTGATCAATTTGCGCAAATAATCTCTTAATACCACAAACAAAACAAATTATATTTGAAAATAAAAAATGTATTCCCATTTTGTGGTTGTATTTTTGTTTTTTAACTAAATAAATAATTAAATAATTAATTATATAATTTTGATTTAAAAATTAGGGGAATCCCCATAAAGTATTAGTATATCCATTTTATATAAAACTTCTAACTATACGTTATATAATTAAATTGACATTTGGCCTTTCCACACAGTACGACAACACGATGCGTTTCTTTTCGTGTGTTTCCTTTGCGCCTATAAACAAAATTTTAAAGTGGGGGTTTTTACAGCACATTTGCATCAATAATATTAAGTACAGCTTGTGTTGTATACTCACTAACACAAACGGAAACACAAAAACAAAATTTAGGGTCAACATTTTTTGTTTTATTAGCATGAAAATGAATTTTGGTAGAAAATAAACGCCTGAGCAAATGTAGAGAATTTTACATTTTGATCAATATCACAGAATACAATTACAATATATCTCAATACCTACTAGATGTTTTAAATTTTAATTTTTGTTTTTCCTATTTGTTTGGCTCAAGCATTCAATCAAAAACTACTTAAATTAAGTCCTGCTAACTCCACTCATATGAAATAAACAATAACCAACTATAGATGATTAGTAATTTTTTTTAAAACTAAGCATAAATGTGTAGGTGCAGAAACGAACAAAAATTAAAAAAAAATTGAAATTCACATTGCATTGTTAGTGTACCCAACACATTCTTTGGTAGTTTTTTTATATAGGTATCTGTCAATGAGCGTTAGAGCAGGACTTATATTTAAGTAGATTTTGATTCAATATAAAATACAAATAATTTTACACATCCATTTACGACACGAGCCGCACTTGAGTTTTGCATGGAAAGGCAAGTGTAGCTTGAGTTTTGTTGCAAAACGCAGTGTGTGGAAAGGCTAATTGACCGCGTTCAGGTCCTCTATTATGATTAACAAACTCATCGCCAATTTGATTTACAAATTTCAAGTGCTAAACATTTTCATTACGTTGGCGTCGATTTCATTCAACATGTTTCCAAATGTTGTGTGCTCTAAAAGCGCTCAATTTATCGATTTGTCAATGTAATCAACATCTCACTTATAACCGTATCTTCGAGTATCTTCTTTATCTTCGTAAAATAATAAATAAACTGTTTGTTCTTTTATTTGAAGATCCCAGGTTTCATTCCAGGTGGTCATAAAAACATTACGACTAGGTGTTGTAATCTGTCATGATGTGTTCTGCCTTCTGTGACTGTTTTTCACTCTCGTGTAATATTAAACCAGAATAAGCTTAAATTTAAATTATTTCCCAAATATTAATCATAAATTAAATTATATTATAAACATTTTGCCATAAGCTTTAAATTCGATTTCAAATCATGTTAGGTTTTTATTTTCTCCCGAAGACTAAATATAATATCCACTAAAATTTATTATAATTACTTCTCAAACATCTTAACTAAAAAAAATCGTTTTTTCCTTACATCTTTACAAAACACTAAATTCTTAAAAAAATTATACCTAGAGTTTTTTCCTTGTAAGGGACATTACACACATACATATTCAAGTAAACTTCAAACTAAATTTACAAAAATAACAATACAATCACACCACATTCAATAATTACATCTCATAACCTTCTCTCTCGTTTTACAAAAAATTAGGGCCTATGGAATTAAAAAAAGAAAAATTCTACACTTTGAACGCATCGTATACCCATAACACAACATAAGATAAGGGAAAACATGAACAGAAAATATAAAAATTTCAGTTTGTAATTTCGTCAAACCAAAAATTAGTACATATTTGAACGCAGTACGGTACGGTGATGTTTTATAAGGTCACCAATCCATAACGTGAATGCTGTGTGTGTATTTAGTGAAAATGTGTTGTTCATTGGTGTGAAATTTCTAAATTTTTTATGTATAGTGTAAAGTGATTTATGAGAATTTTATATCCAGATAGAGAAAGGATATCTGTATTCAATTATTTAGTAGCTAGTTTTGTGTACAAAATATATAAACAAAATAATGGCGGAAAATGTAACAAGTGAAATAGCAAAAGACCATAATGACAACGATAGTCCCGATAATGATAATACAAAAATAGAAACAACAAATCGACTTTCTAGTCAATTAGA
Organism: Nephrotoma guestfalica; assembly: GCA_963691935.1. NCBI lineage: Eukaryota > Metazoa > Arthropoda > Insecta > Diptera > Tipulidae > Nephrotoma > Nephrotoma guestfalica. Next base: position 97,874,073 of record OY829915.1, read on the forward strand.
AGGTAAATATAATGCAGTATTTTTAATTAAAGAATTGTGACCGTTAGACTTTCATATTCCGCGAATTTCCTTTTATCTATTGTTCGTTGTCGTTGTTGAAACCCGTTTCCTTTTACTATGAAAGTAAAGAAATTTTGAATAATTTTTTGCTTTCTCATACAGAACTATGAACATTTGAATTACAATAAATAAATTCTGTATAATCCTTTTTTTAATACATATAATAAACTTATAGAAAATAAAAGATATCCAGGTAAATGTTAGGTATATAGGTTAGGAACGGTATATGTAACCCACCATTGAGCAAAAAAATCTCTAATTTAAATTCTAAAAATACCTAAAACCATAGAATTTTTCAAGATGATTTTCATGAATTTCTATTGGTCGAGTAAGTACATGAATTTTCCATTTTTAATGGAAATCTCTGAATATATTTATGTATACAAAGTTTAGGGTGCGTTTAAAAAGAGGGTGGATTTTCGTCTTTTCCTATTTTTCATACTAAACACGGACAATCAACACACAATACATACACAATACATACAAAAACAAAAAAAATTAAATAGAAAGAAAATTGCAAAACTTTCACTTTTGAGTAAGAAATAAGGAAAATTTTGTATATAGTTTACGTTTTTGCTCCTAAAAAATAAAATATAATACAACAAAATATAAAATGGCAGGGATGGTTTTCCCATTTGATGATTACGATTCATATAAATTATTAGATGAAATATGAAATTGTTTATGCACAATAAAAATATTGATTTTTTGGTGGGGGATTTGTATTTGATGATGGGTGGGAAACAATTTTATTGTTTGTTGTATAGATTTGTAATAACAAGCACTAGGGATTGTTGCAATTGATTCACTCATCTTATTCCCAAAATACCAATGAATATCATTATAATTCGACTCATTTCTCCATGTCACGTCATCGAAATATTTTTAATTATTTTAGATTAACACTTGCATATACAAGAATGCATAATACCAGAATCACTTTCCTCGTTTCCTATTTTAATTTTCAAAAACATCTGTCGAACAGCTATCTATAAATTTATTGAACCGTCTACCGAAGAAAATAATGAGTTACTGTGCGTTTATACTTGCGGAAATTAGTACGGCACTAATATATCGCACTCGCTCCTGCAGGTATGTATTCATACCTGTGGAGCGAGTGCGATCTATTAGTGCCGCACTAATTTCCGCAAGTATAAGTATGCGTCTATACTTGCGGAAATTAGTGCGGCACTAATATATCGCACTCGCTCCCGCAGGTATATATTCATATCTGCGGAGTGAGTGCGATATATTAGTGCCGCACTAATTTCCGCAAGTATAAACGCACAGTAAACACAATCATCACTTACCTATGATAAAACAAAAATAAAAACAAATCAACAAATTTTCATATAATTATTTATAATTAAAAATTTAGGCGGTCTCTCTTACTATTTGTTTACTTTAAAGTATACTCTCACTATAATTTACTTTTACATAGAAAAACAAAAAAATTCATTCAACAAATTAATTTTCGATGTACACACTCTAAGATAACAGATTTTTTAATACAACTAGTAAAAAATACTATAACGTTACAAATAGTTTTCCCCCTCTTTCCATACACGAAAAAACTAAACCAACAAAACATAGCATTCCAATATTACCACCAAAATAGTTTTGTTTTTGTTTTGAAAACAAATGAAACCAAACAAATTTTCAAAGTGGATTTTTGATTTGTAAAATCTCAAAACTACTATGAACAACAACAACAAGACAAACTGTACGAGCGATCGCACTCGATCAGTCAAAAACTAAGAGTGGTTCAAAATAGTGATTATAAGTTTAAATAGTTTTTTTATTATTACATTATTGAAGTTTAAAAGAAATTTAAATTGCTTTCTAAGACTACTTTGAAAAAAACGAAATAATAATAATAAAAAAACGTATCAACGAACAACATTATCATCATCGTCATTAATTTACGCATTGTGTTTTTGTTTTGAAAAGTTACGTAAAATTGTTTGTGTTTATGACTCAATAGTTCGTTGTGTTATATTTATTGCGTTGCAGAGTGCTAAAACTAAAAAGAATTGTTAAATCTTCATCTATTTGTATACACATAGGCAAACAACCAAGTCCAATATCTCGTTACAAAGCAATCAATTATAGGATATTATAACAGTTTTCCATCTTTCTATTTATGTATTTTGTTAAACGCACTAAAACCTCGAAATCTTTTGTGCTATTTCCGGTTTTTCTATAAGTATTTCTCATAATAACAACAACAACTATGTGACCATGTGCTTGTAATTTAAATAGTAAATATATAGTTACAATATTTTGGATGTATGTGTGTGTCTCTAATATAACATTTTACATACTATCATACATTTATAATTTAATATGGTGATAAAAGAAATTTATTTTGTACAAAATGGTGGTCGAAGATAAGAAAATCGAAGGTCTGATATATTTTGAAATATATAAATTTATAATATAAGTGTTATTTAGTTAATTGATAATAAAAACGGTTATGTTAAAAACGTAATAGTTTTATTTTAAGTTTTAATTTAAAAGTACAGTGCAATTCCCATTGTATGGTTTTAGTTAAATTATCTAGTCTTAATCTTTTGGACAAAATGGCAGATTTTGTCAATTTTTCTGTCATAATTAAATTGGTGGAAACATTAATATCTTCGCATCGCGTATTGTAAACCTTCTGCAAACTTTCACCCAAAAATCATTGACAAAAATTATTACGACCTTACATCTATTGAAAAAACCATCCACCGGACATGAGCATTTATTGAAAAGTGGGCTAACTAATTATTTTAAAGTGGTAAACTACTCGTACTTAAACTGTAGAAATTAAATCCATGTAATGTAATATAATTTTTATTTGGAAAAACTTTTAAAATTGAAACATTTTTTTCAAATGCACCCACCCTACGGGTATATATTGTTAAGAAAACGTTAATTATTTGTATTATTTATGATTAAAATTATATATTTTATAAATTGTTTTTCTCTGCATAAAAGCTCAGTCCAACACAAATTCATAAAATTGCTTTACTTCTTAAATCAGAAAAGTTAAAGAAAGTAATAATTCCATAAATTGTTAAATTTTTTATTAAAACTTCCACCGTTTGAATTGTAAATTTTAGAACAAGCAATGGTTAATATAAAATTATTGAAAAAATTAAGTAGACCTTATTAAATTAGTGTGCATAATATTATTCTTTTGCAAGTGCATTAACTAAAAGAAAGCTTATAATACTTAGTATTTACATACTTATAATTTTTCGAATTTTACTAGCTACCATTATTCTGATACTTGCAATATAAATATAAAACTTTTTCCCTTGATTGGTTCAGGTCCTCTTTGTAAAGAACGTTTTTATTAGAAGACATAGAAGCATTATTCATCCTTATCATAATGCTAATTTTCTGTACGTCCTTTATATAAATAATTTACATCCACCGAATCACAGGAATCTTTTGGAATTACAGCTTTACGATTCCTAAGCGTTAACGTATTTGTATTACTTGTAATATTGTCTACCTTGTGCGAATGTGTGTTATATTATGATATTACGTCACTCATAAATTCTCGAGGCTAACACAGATGACGCATCTTATGGGAAATTATCAACCTTCCAACGATATGTGTCGAAATTGTATGACATGCCGACCATTAGTTTACAAGTTACAGTTGATCTAGTAAACGCAACTTTTGTTATTTTCAAAACAATGGAAAACAATTAATTTCGTGTGTTGATTAAACACCATTGGTGGGAAAAAATACCATCCATGCAAACTCGTAGCTTGATAACTGTTACAGGGATTCGACTCCATCGAAAGCAACCGTCGAATGTCAAAAAGAACCGTCGAGCACCAGATTGTTCGAATTGGACATTCTTTCAGAAAAAAGTGCAAAAAATCGTTTCGAAGATCGTACTTTACGAGAGAGAAGTAGTTAGTTGTGGAAAGTAGGTGTCACCTTGAAGATATCAGAAGATAGTTTATACACTATTTCATTGAACATTTGGCCAAACGAAGCTGTTTCAAAGTGGGGCCGCGCTTGGTCACATTGGACCAAAAATGGCAAAGCGTTGATGATTAAAAGCACTGTTTGGAGCTGTTTAATAAATAGAATTCGGTATGTATGTCACCAGTATGTCACCAACGCATCGGTATGTCACCAATAGATGAAACATGGATTGACCATAATGTGTTTTTTTATAATATAATTATTGTTGTTCAAAAATTAATTAAAGTGAACGCTAATTTTAATATTGTGGTTAGTTCGATTTGGGTTCTTTGAACAAAAGGCAGTGTATATTACCTCTGTAATTTTGCTCTGTGAACTATATAAATTGATTTTATTGGCCTGACTTAATGGTATATTAAATTCGGTAAAATTGTTCTAAAATTAATTTTGAAAATAATGGTTATTACACATTATATGGTAGGCCACTGCACTTCTGTTTGGTTTTCGGTTGTCTATTGCGCTTTTATATCCTTTATACATTTGTAAATGTGATCGCACGTTACGCGTTTTTTATAAATTGCTAAGTAATGTTCTTGCCAATCATTTTCACTGTTAAGAAAAGTTGGCAAAGAAGGAATGTCGATTCCCGACATATATGAAACTGCAGCTACTCCCTCCTGGATTTTCTATTTCTCGTTTAAAAAGATAGACAACTGTTTGCTCCTCTTCTACAGTAAATCGTATGTTAACGTGTTTGGAATTTTAGAAGATCAATGTTTCCGTAGTTACTAATACTATACAAAAAAACGTTATTCACATACCGAAACATGATAGATATTTATTTTTTTCTATTTCTAACTTTCTTGTTCAGTAAAAATCGTCTAGTGTTTATTGTCTTGACCGAAATTGTTGCAACTATGACAAATAATTAGCTTCACTTGGGATAGAAACTTTTTTCTATCTAAAAACATTTACTGTCGATGAGCAATTGATAAGATATTATATCTACAGAAACAAAAATTATTCTTAAAAAATTGCATGCATTGAATACAGGTTACATTACTAAATTTCAAAAAAAGAGTTGCAAGAATGGATGAACGAAGTCGTCTTAAGGATATTCTGTACGATCTCTAATAACACAACATATTAGAATAAACAGAATACATTTGTGACAGCTTCTTATGTTTACCGAAAATTAATTTCAACAGATTGTAAACAATCAATTCCATGGTATACAATTTTTAAATGGGCTCGTCGATTATACAGAAACTATCAAAAGGTAAGAATATTATTTTTATTGTATACCAATGGAAGTCGTATGAAAAGAACGCATTCCGAATAGTGAGAATTTATAAACAACTTACTAAAATAGAGTAGAAAGAATAGAATAAATAAAAGGCATATGTTTATGCCATTTTTCGTGAGTTCAGGATATTCCGAATAAATTAACAAAAAGGGTGCAAAAATATGAGCAAAACCATAATATCCTGTTACTCACTGGCATAACCCAGAACTCATGGGCCAGTCCATCTTCCATGTACGACCTCGATTTGGCTACCAAATCAGGTTGCAAAGATTACAAAAAATTTTACGAAAACACTCTAAATGGAAATGAGATATAATATTATATAATTACAATTAGAATAATATTATATAATTACAATTAGAATATTTAATCCTAAGTCAGGTATTGTGGTTTAGTTTAAATATTCACTTAAACTAAGCTTTGTCAGTGCCACAGGCCAAACAATTTAAAGATAACCTTTAACTAACTTTAAGTCTGTTCAAACACCGACTGTATAAGGGTTATTCCATTCTTGCTTATAGATGTGAAAGATGGAGGCTGGCAGGTGAGTACGATCTTCGAAGCTTGAGCCACCTTTTAGTAGCAAATGAGGTTGCTTAATCTGACTGTTTTTATCTCACAATACAAGAACGAACGTTCGAAACAGGTGGATCGAATTTTTGATACATGTAGAGGTTAATATTCAGTCAGTTAATCCATTCAGTCATGCTACTGACAATGTTAAGTTACCAATAAATTTTGTTACAGAAAATATCTGTTTTGATAATGTATCTCTGAATTTCTGTTTCATATCTTTAGTTTATTTGCCGCCTTTTTTGTCTAATCTGGAAACGCTCGAAAAGATTCAAACTGATTTTTCAACTTTCCGTAAATATAAAAGGTTGCATTCCATGTTTAAGGTAATTTGCAATTTTTTAAATGACAAATTACATCTCATCTTTAGAAAAGAAATTTCTTTGAAATTATTAGGGTTTCCGAAAACATTTGTTTAAATACGTAATTTTGTATTTTAAAGGAACACTTGTAATCCGTTTAAACACTATTAACCTTTTGTGCAATTTAAATTATTTAGTTGATGTATTATTAGCCGTGTTTTAATATTGGAGCACTATCCGGCGCCAACGGAAATTTCTACTGAAACTGTATCTATTTATTCACTGGTGTCGCTATAAAAAATGATAAATTTAAAATATAAAAATTTGTAATTTGAAGAAAAACCAGCAATTAACTTTTTCAAAATAACGGTAGCGTAAATAAAACAAAAATTGGTTAATTATTTCATAAAGTATTTTGAAAATTAATTCCGTAAGATGTCACTTTAGTACTAACAACAAAAAGTTAAAGTTAAATAAACTTTTTTTGTATCACGTCTGAGTCGCGTCGAATATAATTGCTTTGGTATAAATTCTCATAGTTCAACTTTTTGTTTTTACTTAGTCACGTCGGTCGCGTCGAGTATATCTCCAGGGTAAGCTTCTAATGGTTTAAGGGTTGTACAAAACAAAGGAAATCTAAAATTTCCCTTTGAAATGGATAGCGCTCCCGATAGCGGCTCCCGATAAATAGGTAGAGCAAGATATTTTTTTTATCGATTTTTAACTAAAAAGTTGAATGAAAAATCTTAGTTTAGACTTAAATAAATTAATTATATGCAAAAATAGCGCGCTAAATATAAGATTTGACATAGAAAATTGCGTGCTCCGGATACAGCTATCGGGCGCTAATAAAAAAACACGGCTATTATTACGTATACTGTCTGCAAATTGTCACAAAATTATGACGCATTAACAATAGTGTTTGTGAATTATAGTTTCCCTTGATAACGATTCATGTAATATACAGTTTACTACACTAGTACCGCTATCTACTCTTACACATTCTGGTACATCAACGATTTTGCATTACTCAGCTCCTCTTGAAACCTGTTACTTTTATATTACATGATGTTCGGAGTAGCCTGTTAAAGTTAGCCGAAGGTGAAAAAATCGATAATGTAGATACATAATGTCTCGATTACTTCAACCGGAAGTGAAAAAAAATTATGTATTAAGTTGAAATCCCAATCGAAAGCAACTAATCTACAAAATCAGCGAAAAATATGTATACATTCGTAACAAACATAGCATTATATACTATAGATTATAGAATGAATGTAAAAATTTGGCCCATATAAAATTTGATATTGCATGTAACACAAGCCAGAGCAGGATGGTTATATAAAAATGCAAATGACAATTTCATATCTCAAAAAGAAACAACCAAACTAAGTTAGTTTAGTTTTTGTACAAAGTGACAGCATAATTGTGCGCTCTTAAAAAATCTTGAAATTATTAATTAAAATATTATTAATTTGGTAATAAAAATTGGAAAATTTTAATTAGAATGAAGTGTCTTGTGAAAAGCTGCCAAAACACGCATAAAATTACAGAATGGAATTTCGTAGGATCAGTAAGTTGAACAAGTGTTTATATAAAATAAAATGTAAATTATATTATGAAGAAAGTGATTTGTAGTAATATTACTCCTATTTTAAGTTATAAAACAGAGAAATCTAAGTGGGTGTTTTCTTTTTGTCAACTTGTTTTAGGACCAGTGGCGCATTTTTCTTATTACTACAGTTCGAAAAGATGGTGTTGATTGTTTCATGTACTACATGCTTTTCTTTTCATAATTACTTTTTATTTTTGAATACTATAATTATTAGTTTTTACAGAAATTATATGAAGAACATAATTTGTTTTTTTAGGATAAGCTAAATGTGAGTAATTAAAAAAACAATGTTTGAACTCAATTGGCTTCGATGCACAGATGTAAAATTCAAGTAAAAATTCAATTATTTACGCCGCAGATGAAAGGGAATCGTTAAATATTTTTAAGAAACGAGTCATTCCCTTCTTGTTGGTAAACGAGCCATGGATTAAATTTAACGGCAATAAAAATAATATTAAGTTTAATAGGACCAATAACTATTTGGATGATTTTGTACTGGATGAATAAAACTAGAATTCAATTTACATAGATTTTTTAAATTTAACTTCCTAACTTCATTGCATTCGGTCGAAAAAAATTCTAATTACGACCTTGTTGATTTATACGCCTGGCCTATTCCTACAGCCTGTTTACATATAGCAATAGGAAGGATATGAAAGGTATATTTTTTAGACGGAACTATCCCGTTTAAGAAACCTAGCAATCGTACGGCATAACACAATTCTAATCTACTTCTAATCTACTAGAGGAAGGATAAAGGTTTAATATGTTTAATGGATAACGATAGTACTGGTCTTCAACAATTGCTTTTCTAAATCAGCAACCTGAGAAAAAAAATATTATTTCACGTGCATCTGGAAATTTCCTGAAATGCATGTCTACATCAATTATTTTCGGCTTTCTAAACAAAATTGATTGATTGAATCGGCCCGGTTTCAGAGACCTAGATAAATTCGATAGTTAGTAACACAATGACAACACAATTCTAGTCTACACAATCAGCAATTAATATTTCAAAGAATTATTATTATTTCACAAGCATCTGTAATTTCGTAAAATTTAATATTTAATTTTAATATCTAAATGAGCAACCCATGAAATAGCAAAAACGTAAAAATATAAAAAAACCTTTCTAAAAATTGCAAAAAATAAGTGAGGCATCCCAAAGGCAATGATTCCTGTAAAATTTAATGTTATTCAAAGCCAGATTAATTACCGGATTCGATATTTCAAATAAATTTAGCTTATTTCGCAAAAATGCCTTACTAATTTGGTCAAAAAAGAATATTTGTTTAATTACCAAGTATAATTATACTGCATAGGACATATCTATGTTATGCTCAATGAAACTTACCATTCCTCAACCAATCACCGTCAAACTGGGATTGACGGTGTTTGGTTGAGGAATGGTAAATAATTGGATTCGGCCATAATGAATGGAACCAGGCTGTTTCCCAATCGATAATTTATCAATTCAGTTTGTAGAGCTGGGCTAGGATTCTAATAGGCTAATGTCAACTTGTATTGGGATTTTAACGTATCTTTTTGATGAAGTTCTACAAATCAACCATTCTGAATGGAACCTGGCCATTGGGATATGGCTATGTCAAATCATGTATACAAAACCGAGTAGGGATTTAAAAATGAATTTTAGAGAAGTTCTGAAGTTTGATTTTAATTAAATAAACTATAAACCAATTAAATAAACATTAAAAGCAGTTAATAATAAATAATAATAACGCCTATCAATATATACATACATACATTGAGTGAATCCACACGAGGACTAATTTGAAACCGGTTTCTGGTCTCAAAATACCATTCGCGTCCACAATCCATCACAAATCTCATGAGTCCGGTGAGAATCCATCGATAATCGAATCATTTTTAATGTCCTCGCATAATTCACCCAATGTAATTTATCGAAAATCATTTACACAAAAATATGCTATACCCACAAACACCACAGACAAAAACAATTAATTATAAACACATTAAAATAATATAATAATATAATAATATAATAATATAATAATATAATAATATAATAATATAATAATATAATAATATAATAATATAATAATATAATAATATAATAATATAATAATATAATAATATAATAATATAATAATATAATAATATAATAATATAATAATATAATAATATAATAATATAATAATATAATAATATAATAATATAATAATATAATAATATAATAATATAATAATATAATAATATAATAATATAATAATATAATAATATAATAATATAATAATATAATAATATAATAATATAATAATATAATAATATAATAATATAATAATATAATAATATAATAATATAATAATATAATAATATAATAATATAATAATATAATAATATAATAATATAATAATATAATAATATAATAATATAATAATATAATAATATAATAATATAATAATATAATAATATAATAATATAATAATATAATAATATAATAATATAATAATATAATAATATAATAATATAATAGTATAATAATATAATAATATAATAATATAATAATATAATAATATAATAATATAATAATATAATAATATAATAATATAATAATATAATAATATAATAATATGATAATATATTATTATAATAATATAATAATATAATAATATAATAATATAATAATATAATATAATATAATATAATAATATTATAATATTATAATATTATATTATTGAGATTTAAAAGGCAGTGAAATTCTTTTAATCATACCCAAATAATCTTCGGTTTAGCTGACGCAAATGTTCAAGAAATCTTCAGTTCACCAGAGAAGGAGAATATTATTACCTTTATTAATGATCAACTTGGAAAAATACATAATGGGCGAGATGGTTATAAATTTTTTTTATGTTTATCACTTTTATTTCTTGGAGAACCACTTACATATATAACTCATACGATATCCGAAAAAATTAAGAAAATCTGTTTAATAATTATCTAATTCCTACTGTTAGGTATTTGGACATTTTGCGATAGTAAATATTCTATCAAAATTGTAGGTGAATTTTAAATTTATTGATTGATTGATTAGGATGTACAGCCAAGACTAAGCAAGGATCCCGGATACGCCGGGCCTACCGTACACCCCTTACACATATAACAATACGGAGAGATAGGAAAGGTTATTAGATATGATAGACGTGACCCGGTTACAGACACCTAAGTAGTCAATAGTTAGTAAAGCACAAGCACAAGACGACACAATAATTTTTGTTACCTGAATATAAATAATCAGCAATCAAGATCCTAAAAAATTTTAGTTGGTAAATTTCCTGAAATAACACTTCATTATTATGAGTGATTAACCATTTCCTCCACCCATATAATTGATAACCAGCAATAACTTTTTATCCAACTTAGAACAAACTAACCAAAACATTTACCAATTTACAGTCTCCCGTTCAACCTAGAAAATAATTCAATTAAAGAAGTGCCATGAACCCCAAAAATACAAAAACTATCTAAATACAGCAATATTTGTCTGCATTTAAATTTTATTCTGTAGTCTCCAAGCCATTTATAATTTCAAAAATTCCAACAACCACTGAAATATCAAATTCATTAGCAAACCCGGTTATAGCGAGTGATGCCTACCTTGACTTCTTCCACAAAAGTCATGAAAATTGCATGCTTCCTAAAAAATATTAATTAGAACTAAAATTTAATATAAACAGGAATCAGGCAACACCGCTGTTATGCAACTTTATAAATTTCCCTCCTCCGATACCTCAATTTTCCATACAATCATATTCGTTTGATCAATTAAAATAGTTTTATAAACCCATTGACGTGAAACCAATTAAATCCTAAATATACAATTAAATTATATTAAATTAAATAAAACTCAGTATTGTTAACTCTCCAATCAGGAAATTATAAAAGAAACCAACTATAAAGGATAGTATTAATATAATAAATTCCCAAATAAACTAAATCAATAATTTGAATAGTAATTATCAACTAAAGGGTGATTTTTTTGTGGTTAGGATTTTCATGCATTAGTATTTGACAGATCACGCGGGATTTCAGACAAGGTGTCAAAGAGAAAGATGCTCAGTATGCTTTGACATTTCATAATGAATAGACTTACTAACGAGCAACGCTTGCAAATAATTGAATTATATTACAAAAATCAGTGTTCGGTTCGAAAAGTGTTTCGCGATTTACGTCCGATTTATGGTCTACATAATCGACCAAGTGAGCAAACAATTAATGCGATTGTGACCAAGTTTCGCACTCAGTTTACTTTATTGGACATTAAACCAACCACACGAATGCGTACAGTGCGTACAGAAGAGAATATTGCGTCTGTTTCTGAGAGTGTTGCTGAAGACCGTGAAATGTCGATTCGTCGCCGTTCGCAGCAATTGGGTTTGTGTTATTCGACGACATGGAAGATTTTACGCAAAGATCTTGGTGTAAAACCGTATAAAATACAGCTCCTGCAAGAACTGAAGCCGAACGATCTGCCACAACGTCGAATTTTCAGTGAATGGGCCCTAGAAAAGTTGGCAGAAAATCCGCTTTTTTATCGACAAATTTTGTTCAGCGATGAGGCTCATTTCTGGTTGAATGGCTACGTAAATAAGCAAAATTGCCGCATTTGGAGTGAAGAGCAACCAGAAGCCGTTCAAGAACTGCCCATGCATCCCGAAAAATGCACTGTTTGGTGTGGTTTGTACGCTGGTGGAATCATTGGACCGTATTTTTTCAAAGATGCTGTTGGACGCAACGTTACGGTGAATGGCGATCGCTATCGTTCGATGCTAACAAACTTTTTGTTGCCAAAAATGGAAGAACTGAACTTAGTTGACATGTGGTTTCAACAAGATGGCGCTACATGCCACACAGCTCGCGATTCTATGGCCATTTTGAGGGAAAACTTCGGAGAACAATTCATCTCAAGAAATGGCCCGGTAAGTTGGGCACCAAGATCATGCGATTTGACGCCTTTAGACTATTTTTTGTGGGGCTACGTCAAGTCTAAAGTCTACAGAAATAAGCCAGCAACTATTCCAGTTTTGGAAGACAACATTTCCGAAGAAATTCGGGCTATTCCGGCCGAAATGCTCGAAAAAGTTGCCCAAAATTGGACTTTCCGAATGGACCACCTAAGACGCAGCCGCGGTCAACATTTAAATGAAATTATCTTCAAAAAGTAAATGTCATGGACCAATCTAACGTTTCAAATAAAGAACCGATGAGATTTTGCAAATTTTATGCGTTTTTTTTTAAAAAAAAGTTTTCAAGCTCTTAAAAAATCACCCGTTAGTTAAAATAATAAAAGGAACTATTACTACTAATTACAACCAATTAATTTTTAATGAAAAAGTAGAACAGCTTCAAAGGTATTCTGTAATCAAAAAACTTCATTAGAACTAAATAAATTAGCTTAATCAGGAACTGCAATGAATAATAGTATTAATAATGCACATATGATAAACCTCGATAACTCTAAACTAAAATCCAATAAATAATAATCAAAATAATAATAATAATCAAAATCAGCCAATCTTTGAAATAAAAATA